>CALNHX010003322.1:102843-152806 GCA_940337035.1 Agriotes lineatus | reverse complement strand
CATCGATTATTTGAATTAAGCCTAGAGTATCCAAAAGATCATTAAATTTGAGTATTGTATAATCAAATGTCAACAGATTAAAGTTTAGATAACCCATACATACAATATAATAACAGGTAGGAGTTAATGCAGCAATAGTTTCTTCAAATATATTAAAAAAGTCAGTAGAAGTTACCTTAGATCAGCGATAAATAGTTCCTATCGCAATTTTCATTTTATTAATGGGAATATACGCCCATACTTGTTCCAAAGTGGTATTTAAATTTATTAAGGAATAATTGAGGTCACTTTTTATGTACATACCTACTCATCCCCCTCTTGTAAATCGATCACGTCTAACGAAGTCATAGCCATCAATTTTTACTGTCTGAGAAGGAATATTGTTAGATAACCAAGTTTCAGTGATACCAAATACAGCACATTTGCTCTCGACTACAATATCTCTCACATTAATAAACTTAGGTAATAGAGATCGAACATTTAAATTACACAGCTTCATTAAAAACAAAATAAATCAATCCAGAATGGAAAAATTTAGATTAAATGTATATATATATTGCTATGATATGATATGTGTGTTTTTATTATTATAGAATAAATAAATTAAATTAAAATTGTCTACCATACCAATTATTTTTCAAAGATCGGTAAATGTTACATTAAACTGACTAATCTTGGGTTCACCAAATTAACTAGTTACTATCTATGGTATTTTGCCCTCTTAAACATTGCATATAACCGTTATTGATAATATTTGCTAGCTCCAAAATTAAGAACATGAAAACTCAGCTCTCAGGTGTCGGGTTCCTTAAATTTATTTGAAAATGGCAGCACGCCACTGGGAAATAATATCAAAACTGCACTGCGTCGGTGCTCGAGTTGACAGTTAACCTTGACCTACATAAATTTCAGTTTGTGCGACTTTCTGCGTTGTGAAATGACTAGTAAAATCAAATTATGAGCCAATTAAAAATCAGGTGAGTTATGGATTGATTTTCGCGCCTTTGTGGTAGCGTCTGTACATTCTTTTGCTCTAGAAAACCGGATCTTCCGTTGTTTGCGCCTACTCTTTTGTTTCTTGCATTCTAACCTCCAAATTTGGATTAAATTGAGATTTTTGGCTGATTATCGTTGCCTGGACAGAAACTAATGCTGGCCCCTCGGTTGTGAAGCTCACGAGACACAGGTAGGCTCATAGGTTTCACGCCCTTACGGTCGATTAATGAAAATGCCCACACTAACCTCGCTCTTGCATCGGTAGCTGTTGCGGAAAGCCTTCCCTGGTGCCTGCGGTACCTGCGGTCGCCCTTTGATGCCGGTATCGCTGCTGGACCCTCGGACAGCCTGTCTCCCACCTTCTGGACCCCGTTCGTAGCCCTCCGGAACGCTGGGATCTCGATTGCAATCTCCTCGGGTGCCTGCCGTTGCTGGTTCGTCGAAGGAGGCGTGAAATTTTTTTCTCTTTCAAGATGGATCGCCCCTTTTAACACCACTGGTTACACATATAAAACTGCACACTTTGGTAAAGTTTCAACTCTGTATCTTTATTTTAACCATATAAAAACTTTAATTAATTGCAGAGTAAAAGGCAGATGCTGCTGGTGTCAACGTTTAATAATAATTGAATATCCAAGCTTCTAAAAACAAATAAACATCAAAAATCAAATACAAGGAAATCAGCTTAGTACAAATTAACAACATTTAACATTAAGTTCATATTTTACAAACATTTAACTAGAACTCTTAATACTAAAGTTATTGTCTTTCAAAGTAAATTGTTTATAACCTATCTTCTTGTCCATTAAATTGTTTATAACAAATGTCTTTTTGCTCACATCACTTCATTGACTCACTAATAGCCACTAAACTTGTCTATTTCCTGTTTACTGTTTCATTTTCTTCAAAAATAACTAACTGTGTCCTTTTTGCCAAAATCTCTTTTATGCTAATCTTGCTTGCATTATCCAATTCGTAAATCCTTTCTTACCCTTAATCAAATAAGCTCACAACGTCAGTTTTTCTTTAATTACTGTACTAACTAACGCTTCATCTCAAGTTCTGCACAATTTGAATTCTTGTGTCAATTTTAACTATTTCATGTCTGGCTTCTACATTGCCAAACTTTTGAAATTATAATTGAAATTCTTTTATTAACTCCAACACTTGAAATTGAGTTCCCCTATTTGTATACTCATTTGAATGCTTTTAAAGTTAATCGTCCATTCTACCAGTATTATTCTGATTTAATAAAATTACATGACTTTTCCAGTTATTTGCATTGCCTCGACTTTGTGCCTTTGTGACTGTATTTTGTATTTTCTGTATTGCAACCAGAGCCGAGTACAGGGCTAAAGACCATCGCAAATTTTCCCCTTAATTTTTGGAAATTAAAAATCACTGCGCATGCTTTTATCTCAACCATCATAAATCGCTTGTCATGCGTTGTTATTTTAATGGTCATAAATTATTCATTACTTGACTTTTTTGTTATTAATAGTCAGTTCAATTCAACATCTTACACTTTACTCTTCTATTTTGAGTTTCTAAAATTACCTAACCTACCCCTATTCTAAACTAATCTAATCTAATGTGTGGTACAACATTTGTCCTATAACTAATCTATCCTACATTATGCTTTCCTAATATGGGTGCATCGCCGAAACGTGGAACCGTCCCCTTATTCTGCCATCTATTTCATTAATAAGTTCATAGGTATTTTCATTGCCCATGATTTACTCACTCTGTAAGGTCCCTCATATGCGTTTAAAAACTTCGCACAGATCTTTTCTCTTCTATCTGCCACCTTGAGTTGAAAAATTTCCCCCCTATGCAAAAACCTGTGTATTTTCTTGAGTCCTCATGTAACGGTATCAACCAAAATGAATTCTTCAAGTCTAACTTTGATAAGACCTTCTTGTCACATATTTGGCTCAATAAGGCATCAATTGTTTGCGGGCTCTCATATTGGGGTTTCGTATTTCGTTAATCTTACGTGCATCTAAACATAATCTAAGACTACCGTCGCTCTTTTTTACCACAACCATTGGTTTACGAAGTTGGTTTTAGAACGTTCTATCACACCATCGTCTAACATCTGTTGGATCTCGTGCTTGACCTTTTCGCGCTATGCAAATGGTATAGGATACGATTTCGACTTAAAGCCTAAAGATTCGTCTACGACAAGTTTGTATCAATATTTCTTTGCTTGTCCGGTTTCTGATTTATAATATCTTCATTCTTCTCTATGATTTTCATTATCTTGCCCTTTGTATTTTGTATAATCTTTTCCTATTTGCTTATCATCCAGCATATTTTCCCATATCGCATAATTATTTATAACAATTTCGTCTCCGGCTCTATCAGCTCGGCAACAATTCATATCATCGTCTCGGCTCTATTAGCTCGGCAACAATTTACATCGTCTCCCGCTGTTATCTCAGCTGGGCAACAATTCTTCAGCTCATGACCTTTACTGGACCAAGGCTTTATAATATTATCAACTTGTATACGCTTCTCCAATCCATCTATTCTTATTCCTACTTGCTGAATGATATCTACTCCTATGACAAATTGTACACTCAAAACTGCTACGATATAAAATCTGACATCGAATTCCTTTTCATTTATGCATATTTTAATTGCCAATACTTTGCTAGTTGTTGATATTTTCTTTCTTGTTGCAGACAATAGTTCGATCTTGTTAACTTTTATAATATTGCTTCGTAAACTATTCATATGATTGTTTATTACTTCCTCCTGTACTAAGGAAACCATTGCTCCACTATCTATTAGCGCATAGTATTCTTGATTTAAGATTTGAAATTTTATAAATGGTAAACACGAGTTAGTTACATTTTCTTCGTTCTCCTCTAACAAATATTCCCCCGTTCTCTCAATAGTAATGGCAAAATTCGCGACGCACTTAAAACTACTATTGTTAATCCTATTTATTAAAATTGGTTTTCTTTTTTAGCCCCGAAGGTTCTTCGTATACTTCGGCTATTGCTATTTTGTCGAGATCTTCATTATCATTTTGTCTTGCCGTACTATCAAAGTAGATTGTGTTGATGTACTGCGGTCCTTATTTTGGTCACCTTCTATCTCTTGACATCTCCGTTTATTTCTCTCTTCTATCAACTCGTCGTAGTTTTTCCTATTGTATTCCCCCCTATTAACATTATACCGGTTTCGATATCCCCCGTTAGTGTTGAACCCTCATGACTTTTCCCAGTTATTTGCATTGCCTCGACTTTGTGCCTTTGTGACTGTATTTTGTATTTTCTGTATTGCAACCAGAGCCGAGTACAGGGCTAAAGACCATCGCAATATATATAATAATAATAATACTAAATTGATACCCTAAGCTAAATTTGAATTAAATAAATCTATTACTAAAATGTTGCTCATGGCAGCTATTGATATACTGGGTGTAACAGGATCATGGTACACCCCCCGTATCTCCGTTAGTTTTAAAAGGTAATTTATTGAAATTGGTATATCCCATATACATAATAAGCGGCACTTTTTGACCTGCAAATGATTTTTTTTTCACTTCCGGTTTCGCCGGAAGTGATACCAACTTTCGATTTTTAAATAGAACACCCCTTGTATATTATTACATTTCTGAAATCTGCATAATTTTCTGAATCCAATGATACCACATAAGTGACATTTCAAACGTCAAAATTTTTTTTAATTTAATTTTTAATTTTCCATTTAAGTGTGCCATGATGGTTCCGATTTATTCCAATTGATCCATTTAATGCTAGAAAAATCGAAATCCCGTCAAAAATACTAAATTGCGTTTTTTATGAGCAAATAAAGTTCACCGTAATCAATTTTGGGTAAAACTCAATTTTTTCAAATGGAACCATATTGGTACCGTGGTACCATTTATTAGTACTATTAATAAGGAATTTATTCATACATGGTAATTAAATGTGCGATAAATACAATCAAAATTACAGCTAAAAGAAAATAAGAAAATACAATTATTTTGGTCTAATTTAGTGTTAAGACTAAGGAGGCTTTGAAAACAATGAAATTGTTTATTCAGACTGTCAAATAAATACTTGTTGGTTTATCGGTGTTTCTATTGTGTATTGGAAGAGTCTTTACATTTGTTGTTATTTTTGTTCAAAATGCCGCACATTTATACAAAGGATGAAAGAGTGGACATGTTAATTATTTATGGGGAATGTAGAAAAAATGGCCTTGCGGCTAGAAACCTTTATGCCGACCGATATCCTGATAGACAATGTCCAGCGAGAAATTATTTTAATCGTCTTGAAAATCAATTCCGAAGAGAGCCTAACCATGATCCCGATCCCGAAGAAAACGTTATCATTGACGAAGGAACGGAAATTAATGTTTTAGCTCGAATAGAAGTTGATAAGACTGTTTCTTTAAGGCAAATTGGGTTTGATTTGGAAATTAGTCACCAAACGGTAAGCCGAATCTTGCACAAACACAATTATAAATCCTTCAAATATCAATTGCACCAGCACCTGTACGAAAATGATTATGAACGTAGGATGGAATATTGCATTGGATCTTGCAGAATAATGTGCAGCCAAACAATGCTTTTTTGGGAAGGATTTTATTTTCGGACGAGTGTAGGTTTACAAATATGGGATTATTTAACCGACAAAATACAAGGTATTGGTCACAAGTAAATCAACATTTATTGCGGCAGGGTAATTTTCAAGTGCGGTTCGGTTTCAATGTTTGGCTTGGAATAGTCGGTCGTAGAGTCATTGGTCAATAATATTTGAAGGAGCCTTGACTGGAGCTAGATACTTAGGATTTCTGCAAAATGAAATTGAGGACAGGTAGCTGAATTACCTATCCATTTACGACAGGGAATGTATTTCCAACAAGATGGAGCTCCTCCCCATAATTCAAGAATAGTAATTGATTACCTTCAACAAGCATTCGAAGAAAACGTAATTTCGACGAATGGTCCTGTGCGATGGCCTCCAAGGTCACCTGATTTGACACCTCTTGATTTCTTTGTTTGGGGCCATTTGAAAAAACATTGTTTATGCAACCCCCGTTACAACCCGCGAAGATCTGGAGTTGCGAGTAAGACGCGCAATTAATAGAATACGGCCCAGCAATTATCGAACGTTCTTCAAGAAACAGCTACGAGAGTTCAGAAGTGCGTTGACGTTAATGGACAGCATTTCGAACAATTGTTGTAATGTTTTGTGTTAATTTTTTGTATTTCAAGTTGTATTTTTTGTATTTTCTTATTTTCTTTTAGTTGTAATTTTGTTTGTATTTATCGCACATTTAATTACCATGTATGAATAAATTCCTTATTAATAGTACTAATAAATGGTACCACGGTACCAATATGGTTCCATTTGAAAAAATTGAGTTTTACCCCAAAATTGATTACGGTGAACTTTATTTGCTCATAAAAAACGCAATTTAGTATTTTTGACGGGATTTCGATTTTTCTAGCATTAAATGGATCAATTGGAATAAATCGGAACCATCATGGCACACTTAAATAGAAAACTAAAAATTAAATTAAAAAAATTTTTGACGTTTGAAATGTCACTTATGTGGTATCATTGGATTCAGAAAATTATGCAGATTTCAGAAATGTAATAATATACAGGGTGTTCTATTTAAAAATCGAAAGTTGGTATCACTTCCGGCGAAACCGGAATTGAAAAAAAAATCATTTGCAGGTCAAAAAGTGCCGCTTATTATGTATATGTGATATACCAAATTTCAATAAATTACCTTTAAAACTAACGGAGATACGGGGGTGTACCATGATCCTGTTACACCCGGTATATGTGGTAAAAAACACAA
Source organism: Agriotes lineatus (assembly GCA_940337035.1). Classification (NCBI taxonomy): domain Eukaryota; kingdom Metazoa; phylum Arthropoda; class Insecta; order Coleoptera; family Elateridae; genus Agriotes; species Agriotes lineatus. Next base: position 145,978 of record CALNHX010003322.1, on the reverse strand, counting down.
TAAAAATAAAGAATAAGAATAATCTGTATACATTCAAACACAGGTTGCTCCCAGAAATGAACAAAACAAAAAATAAACACATATGCGGGTTGAATGGGTAACTGAAATATTTAAAAATTTGAGAAACCCTAAAACGCCTTTATGAAGAACAACGAATCAGCTTACAACTGTTTCCGAATTTCAATGTAATAGTCGAGTCAACGAAGGAAAATAGGGGAAATAATTCGTGAAGTCGCAAATTTTGGTTACCGTGGTAGGGGGAATGCCATGAAGAACACCATATTTAAATCCTGACCGGAGGCGGGGGGGGGGGGAGGGGCGAGTGGGGTCTATAGGTATTTTTTCACGTTTTTTCTTGAATAACTCGAAAACCGCGGCTTCTAGCGAAAAAGAGTCCATGTACAAAATGAAACTACATGAAATTTCCTACAAAAAAGGTTCTATTCATTTTTTTCCCTATAAAGCCAAGAGAAAGTAAAAGACAACGTGGAGTAATCCCCCACAACAAAAAGATTCGAGAGTTCGCAAGAACAGCATAATTTTCTTCGGAAATGTACAGCTTGATATTATTATTAAAAACTAAATCTCAAGAATTTAAACTAAATGTGATAGCAAATACGAACCAATACCATGTAATAGTGTTGACGGAAACATGACTTTACGAACGAGTGCCGGATGCAGAGTTATTCAGTTCTGACTACAAGGGTTTTCGGAGGGGCAAAAGTTCAGCTACAGGTAAATCTGAATGTGGTGTTTTGATTGCTGTTAAAAATTAATTTATCTGCAAGCCTATGATTAAATTGCAAACAAATAATTGTGAAGACATTTGGATAAAAAAATTAGTCTCTTCAGTTTATTTTCCGCCCGGTTCACCGGTGGCTGATTATCAGTGCTTTTACATTAATTTAGAAAATAATTTGTTATTTTTAGGGAAAGAATATAAAGTAGTTACAATGGGGAATTTTAATTTGCCGGGAGTTTATTTGGAAGGTGACGGTACTTTAAAGTGTATCTTATTTCGTAATTTTCTTGAGCTTGTTACAGCACGAAAACGTTATTATGACAATAGCAACTAGCCAGTTTTGTTACACGACGAAAACGCGTTAACGACATTAACAACCAGCCCCTCAAGCATGCAAAACAAAATCATACGCTGAGAGCCAGATCTGTTACCTACAAAATGACTTTAAGACATAATCGGGAATGTAGCCAAATACTCAGCCCCAACACTCGTTACGAGATGGGCTGTAACAGAGCGCGCCGACTATTAGGTGCTCAGCGAGAAGGCCGTGGTTCTAATACTGTCTGAAAGTTAGGGCTGTGCTTCGACACAAAGGGGTAAATGATGTTAAATAAAGGAACGCTACCACTTTCTTGACTAAATCGGAAAAACAACATCAGCAACACAGGTGAAATTACTTTGAAAGTGGAAGTAGGTAACCCACCTGTCTACTTCTACCTTGGGTAAGTTTGGTTGGCGAGTTGCATACAGTATTGACTTACTTTACAACATAACTCTTTGAAGCAGCTGCTAAACTCCTTCTTACAACTGAAACAGTACTATAACGGCAAGAAGAGCTTCGTTGTAATTACATTAAATTTAGGAATAAAACACATGTCTGTATGTGATGAAGTCAAAAGCCAAACTGTTTATTTATATTTATGTAACTAAGTAATAGTTGCTAAGTTTGCATGTACGCGTGCATGTATGTGCATACGCTCCATTACGTATGCGTGCATGTACGTGCATACGCTACAATACACATAAAAACGCACGCAAATACCATAACACAAATGAAAAACAGAAGTACTTGACAATGAACTCTATTGAGATAAATAAAATATATGCAGGTGACAATGAACATAAATTGACAAGTTAAATTTAAAGATGATCAAATAGATTAGTTGGGTTAGATGGCGCAACACGTTAACTTAATTACAAACAATAAACTTGACTGCAAATACATTAATGTGGCTCAAGGCAAACGAAACTGCCACAAGATACGTTAAACAACAAAGAAACATGACGGCAGTTCCTTAAATTTAGCAATTCGCAAATAACATGTTGGTTAACAACAAAAACGCTGAACTGTTCAACACTCGACGGGGCATTCACTGTACATATTACACTATAAAAGCTAATTTACATTTGTTACCTGAAGAAGATCACCTGACTGCATTTTTATGCGATACTGGATGTAATCGCCTTGTCTCAAACAAACTGCCTGAAGCTGTCTGAAGAAAAAAACGATAGCGGAGCTCACAAGAGTTGACGTGATGCGAAACACAGCCTCGATAAGGTTGGCAACAACCAAGATTGGTAAGATGAATTAAAGATTAGAATCCCCCGAAGGGCAAAATGACGTCGAACAATTCCAGTGCAGGAACCATGGGACAACGTGCGAGAATTAACAACACGGCGTCATACTTAAATTAGCGTCGGTTCTATGAAGAGCTCGTTAAAATCCACGACAGCAATAATGTTGGAGTCTCGCAACCCCTCGATAAGAACTCTTGACCACACTAACTTAACTTGCTTCAATTGCACCCCAAACGGTTAATGTTCAAAGCACGAAGAACGCCAAAGACTTCTCACGTAATGAAACAGTTCTATTACTTCAAATTGGCACAAAACGATTCACGAAGCACACATAATTATTCAAAGCGGAATTACAAGACTCCCCTGATCGCAAGGCGTTGCGCACAAGCTTTCCCATGGTGCCAGTTTGTCGCTACGGAAGCGGTAACGACCACGTCACTGCAACGATGCATAAAGAACAAAGAACAGGAAATTCTACGAACTCAATCGGCAGAGAACAACAAAGCGTGAATTTTATAAATAGATTGCGACGAATATCGAAACTGCACCGCGTTAGCATATGAACTGGGCGGAAATAAGTATCTGACAGAATAAAGGTTTGGTAACATTATTAAGTTTGGGATTAAATATATCGGAAAAGGGCTAAAAAGTTGCGGAAATAGTGAGGCTAGACGAATTGTTCTAACTCTTTGACCTGCGGCAGTGTAACACAATCGAAAATAATAATTACGCTATTCTCGATTTCGTAATTTAAAATTTAAATAACAGCGTAAGTGGAGCTAGTTAAATAAAAAGGCCTTCGAAACGACTTTAAAAAACACTTTTATTTTACAACGGCAATGCTACACGTTGGAGCTCAAAGACACAGTCAGCCAATGTCTTACTTCTAACATGTGATCTAGGAACTAAAGATAACATGTCATACACTAGCTTATATAGTATAGCTTATTTACTAAGGATGCACGTGACAGGATGCGCGTGTATGCAAGGTTACAAATTCAACACTTTTAAATAATAGCTTACTTGTTCTACAAGGTTGCAAGGTAAGCATTTTTAGACAATAGGGGAGTTGTTCCATACAATGTAACTTGTCCGCCGAATAAAATGATTCAACAAGGGAAAACTAAATTTGCCTTGTTGAATCTTACAAAGATAAAAGCAAATTCAACTTACGCATTTACATTTTGTGATTCGAAATCTTTATTTAAAAATCTAATAAGCTTAATTTTATTGTGCTCATTATAATACATATATAATATAAGAATAATTATTATAAGAATAATTCTTCCCTCTTACTAAGAAAGACTGTTTTTATTGCGTTGTACAAAGCAGCTGCACTTCCAATTCTGTTGTTTATTTCGGGTTCGATGTTTCCGGTGTTATTAATCATAGATCCTAGGTATTTAAAATTGTTCACCTGTTTTAACAGACTGTTATCTAATCTCACACTAAGTTCTTGTTCGTCCTTCGCTATTTTCATTACTTCTGTGTTTTTAATATTGATTCTCATTCCGGTATTTTGTTTCTCTTCGCTCCAAAATTCTAAGTAGGACTTTGACCATATGACCAAATCAGTCGCTGTCTAAGGTACCTGGTACTCTGCATGCCTAGACCTTGTCCAATAACAAACAAACAAACAAACAACACTACGTTAATTATCAGGCAAAATCCCCATTCTTCAGACAAAAGTTGACCACATGAAGCGGTTTCTTGAGTTGGTAGAAGAAGGGCACCAACCATTTTACCACGATATTATTCAAAACTGGAAAACTAAAACGCGAAGTCAACATCCGAATGAATAAAAATAACCACATTATATCTTAAACCAAGTACATTTTTCTAGTATGTATATGTTTCTTGAAATAAAAGACCAAAAAAAAAGGACTGTTTTATTTTATTATTAAACGAGCCCAAGCTACATTTTTTTTAATTAGCATATTTCAAAAGAACATACATTATAAATTGTGAAAATTTACCATGACTAATAGTGACCCTGATGTTGTCGCCCTACCAGTTCAAACTTTAGTAAAAACATAAAATTCAAAAACTATACAGTTTTTATTGCTTATCTCGAAATGATCAAAAGTGACTTAGTCCCTTTTAATAATAAGCGATTCAATTGAAGTTAGAGATTTAACATTGTTATTGGCCCAAGATACACTCGTATCATCAGCAAATAGTGTCATATTCCCTGCAGAAATAGACGATATGTCGTTAATGTATATTAGAAATAGCAGTGGTCCCAATATACTACCTTATGGGACACCGCATACCACATCTATTTGATGAGATCTGAACGTATTACACACATTTCCGCTATATTGTTTAATTTCAACTAATTGTTTACGATTATTTAAATAAGATAGAAACCAATCTACGGAAATTCCTCTAAATCCGTAATTTTCTAATTTTTCTAATAATATTAGTACAGTCAAAATAGTGTAAAAACACCATTGACCTGGGAAAAATTGCAACACAAATGATTCTTTTTGCATTATACTCTGAAAAATGTGTATTTTAACATACTCAAAATCCCTATTAATCCCGGCCCGGGAAATCATTCAAAATCCAAGATGGCGGCCGAATTTTCCGATTTTTGCCTTTTTTTCTCTATTTTGCTGCATTTATTGCCGTAAAAAAGATAATGTGCACTTAAAATAGGTAGGTACTTATTATGTACTGAAGCATACTATTTACATCATACTTTTGAATTACTTTCATACGTATCGTTATACAGTGTCCGCCAAAAAATCGGCATAATATGGTAAAAAAAATTATTTTTGATTTTTCAAAAAAACCTTTTACGTCAATAATTTGTGCTTCTCTAAAAACCTATTTTGCCTCTATCATATATACCGAGTAATTTTTACTTGTTGAGATAATGGAGTTTTTCAAAATTGTCAAAATCCAAAAATTGCCCTTTTTCGTAAATTAAATAAGATTTCAATGAGATTTTTTTAGAGTGTGTTATTTTTAGCTAACTGAGCAATCTCAAGGCCAGAAAACACCTATTTTTTTAACTTTAGCTAAAAATTCATTTTTCAGTTTTTTAAATATTTTCAAAATTTCACATTTCTACCAAGACTTAATACTAAAATTCAATTTTTTTATGTGAAGACATTAAAGATTTATAATTGGAGTGGAAGCATCATGGTTCTCCACCTCCTCGAAAATTTAAGGTTTATCCATCAGCCGGAAAAGTAATGGCTTCTGTTTTTTGGGATGCCCAGGGAGTAATTCTAATTGATTTCTTACAAAAAGGAGCTACAATAACAGGCAACTATTATACAAATTTAATATCAAAATTGCGCAAAGCTATAAAGAAAAAACGTCGTGGCAAATTGAAGGATAATGCACCGGGCCACACTTCTTGTGTTGCTATGGCTGCCATAGCCAATGCAGGCTTTGAACTACTTGAACATCAGCCATATTCTCCATATCTCGCCCCTAGCGATTACAGAGTGTTCGCCAAACTCAAGGAATAGCTTCGGGGGAAGAAATTTTCATGCAGTAATGAAGTAACAGATGATGTAAATCAGTGGTTTGCAGAGATTGGACAATCTTTCTTCCAGGAAGCCATTACAATGCTGGAGCATCGGTGGGATAAATGCATTAGGCTTAAAGGAGATTACGTAGAAAAATAATGTGTTATAAATTTTAATTTTGTAACCGGAAGTTGGTCGGGGACGGAGCATAGGGATCACCCCTCGTACATTGAAATTACGTTTTCTTGTTATTGTAAGTCTGATGTGTAATAAAAGTTCATGTGATGTGTAGTACACAATGTGTAATACAAAATACATGTAATCATTTTATTTATATTAGAACTGCCTGTATATTAATGACAAACATGGCAAATTCAGCTGCCAACTACGATTTTGACTGATTTTCTGGGCCGGGATTAATGGGGATTTTGAGTTGATGTAAATGGCATGCTTCAGTACATAATAAGTACCTATTTTGAGTGCGCACTATCTTTTTTACGGCAATAAATGCAGCAAAATAGAGAAAAAGGCAAATTCAGCCGCCATCTTGGATTTTGACTGATTTCCCGGGCCGGGATTAATGGGGATTTTGAGTATGTTAAAATTCATACTTTTCACAGTATAATGCAAAAAAATCATTTGTATTGCAATTTTTCCCAGGTCAAAATTTATTTTGACTGTACTATATATCAAAGTCTACGCAGTCAAAATTTTTTGATAAATCACAAAATAAACTTACATTGGCTTTGCTGTTATTTAGGTATTCATATATAACCGAAATAAAGTTAAAAATGGCATCATTTGTACCCCGATCTGCTCTGAAACCGAACTGTTGAGACGATAAGATGTGATTTGAATTGAAAAAAACGATCATGCGCTTGTGAAGTAAACATTCTATAATTTTTGAAAAAGAAGATTGCAGTGCAATGGGTCTGTTGGACATTTCATTTTCGTTGCCGCTTTTAAAAAGAGGTTTAATTAGTGATATTTTAAGACAGTCTGAAAATTGTCCATTTTGAAAAGACATGTTAATTAGTTCAGTCAGAACATGTAAGGCGGGTTCAGGGTGGAGGTTATAGTGGACTGTATGATTTTAATTTGGATAGTTGCAGGATACGTCTTAGGGGTGCAGGAATTAAAAAGGGTTGTGAACCAACGGTCTCGTGCAGTCTCACACGAGATGAATTTAATAAGACTTAATTTCCGTTGGGCAGAGGTGTGGCGAATACAGACAGATGTTAAAACTGTATTGTTTATTGACTAGAATATTTTCTATTTATATACATTAACTATGACGTAAATTACAAGGTTCATGTTATTTTGCCCCAGTTCCAGCTCGCATATGCACTTGCTTATTCAATTTCATAACAAACAGATAGCAAGTTTGCAAAATTGCAGTCGACCGGTCATTAGACCAGTGCTCATAATAAACGCTGACAGCTTTTGTTGTAATTTCCTCATGCAACAGTTTGCTTACGAAATGTATGCATATTTAATTTTAAAAGTTAAAATTATGTTTTGGTTCCTAAACATTCTGCCGAGCCACAAAGGGCCGGGATGGTGTGGCTGAGGCTGTCTCTCCATCTTCTTCGTCAGGTGGCAGTGGTTGTAACCTGAAGCTCTCTGACGGGTCTGAATTTGGGCGTGGCTGCGGTTTCCTGTTCTTTCTCCAGTACTTCCATAATGTCCAGATGATACAAACTGATACCAAGATACCGATTGTAGTACCAGTGTTCACCATGATGGTATGTTGATGGTGCCACAATGGATATTCTTGATGTAGCTGCAACTCGTCTTCTTCTTCTTGTAGACGTTGAAAATGATCGGACGGTAGCAACACAGGTTCCTCCATTTGTAGTTGAGGTCGGGTGCTTGTATTCTGCAAAGTAGTGTTAATAATTACTTGCATTGGTTTGTTGAACCCAGCTACGACAGGAATAGTAGTGAATAGCTGAGTATGCAAAGTAGTCCGTTTGGTGTATATAGTACAAACTAACGATATTTGGATTATGTCAACATCTTGAATCTTCACATCTTCTCGATTCCCGCTGCATTGTACTGCTGCTGTTGTGGGTTGATTGGGAACCATAATTTCTTCCTTAGTTTTGTGCAACGAGTTTTAATACTTCTTTCGTTAATGTACGGAAATATTTTCTATAGCATTACTATTAATGCTTGAATCTGGTCAGCATAATTAAATACAATATTATTTAAGGGTTCTGCAGAACTTTGAACATTATCGAATAAATCAACAATTTGGTTGTAATTGAGGATGAACGGGGGGGAATATGATTCAATTAAGTCTTTGGTAGGTTATAGAAGATCTACTGCTGGAAGTGTTCGAGAGAGCAAGTATGAGGTTTTGTTCTCACCACTTTTCAATGCGGCTGTCTTAACGCGCTTTTTAGGCAGATTGGACTCGGTGTCTCAAGAAACTAGAGGTGGGCAATCCGATTCATGTTTAGGAGTCGATTCTTACGATTCAATCAATTAACATGAACCGATTCATTCGATTCGTTCATTTGAACGATTCAGTTTCGTTCGGTTGGGTCCCGCTGAATTTTAGATTTTGCACCGAGCGCATTTGTATTCTTGAAACCAGACTCTATAAATCAAGAACCTCTCATACTATCTTTGCTGTCCTTGCTGAAATGCGCTTGCCGCTTGGTCAGTTATCAGTTTAATTGCGTTCGGGTTTCAATTTTTGAATCGCACATTGCGTCATACGATCAAAATCTAACGCAAACGACGAACCGAAACAAGAAGAAACCGATTCATAGGATTCGCGATTCTTTATTCAGATTTAAATCACGCTGCGCAGCGTCGTACAAAACGTAACTTCGAATCAATTGAACGACGAATCGAGACAGGAAAGAACCGATTCATATGATTCTTTGGTCGGAGTCGTTCAAATGAACGATTCGTTCATGAATCGCCCCACCTCTACAAGAAACAGAAAGTGTCTTGGAAGTAGTCGTACGCCACGCACCTCTCGGGGTCGCGCAGGCGTGCGTAGGCAAAGCTTTGCAGTGGTTTATTTGTGCTAATTAACGTCTAACGGTCGTTCATTCAGTGTGTGTGTGTGCGTACCGCATGTTTTGATCTCGTTTTCCGAACTCCGTGTCGTTGTGAAGCATGTTTTGTTCCATACGCAAATGTTGTGCGTCTTATTGAACTGCACGTGGGATAGCCTTGGCTTGGGGCGAACGTAACGTGGTTATTTACCGTTGTAAGCCTTGGAGTTTTCGTTTGTCCTGGGGCGGCAACCCCTATAATAGTTGTTTGGACGGACTCTTTGTGAAAACTCATTAGCAGCTTACCATGTTTTGCGAAGCCATCGCTTTGTCGTTCTGCCGTTTCGTGCGGGATTCGAATTTCGCTTTTGTGAGAGGTTTATCCCATGGTTCCGCCTCAGCCTACAGCTTCTCGCAGTTGGTGCAGTTCCCGTAGGTGTATTCTGCAGTGTTTAGAAAGCGACCGAGTGCAGTAGCATGGGACATCAGTTGCCGCTAGCCAAGCTTCTTAAGGTAGCGTTATAATATTGTTAACAACTTTTACAGTGCGAATTTAAAGTGTACAGGGTGTTTTGCCAAAGTATCGGATATTTGACGTAACGTTGCGGTCGTTTAACTTTTATTGTGTGCATTTTTGCATGTGTCAAACCATTTTAGTTTTGTACGTGTCGATTTAATTCAGTACCTCAGATTACATGAGCCTGTTTAACTTTGCGTCGTGGCAGATTGAAATGTGTCACAACTGTTCCGTGTTTAGTTGAATACCGCCTTTTTATTACGGTTAATTGAGTCAGTATTTTGATTATCTAGTGTTCATACCGTTTACCAATAATTTCAACAGCTGATGTCAAGTTCATCGACTATTATTAAAAAAAAATTAAAACGATTTGATTCCTAAACTGGGTTTTATTGCGTTTTGAAATAAGGAAGTTATGTTGCCTCACCCTGCATGTGTATTTCTTACAGTTGTAAGAGGAGCTTGGCAAGCTGTTCAAGTGAGTTCTTCGAAAGGTAGTTCCGTGATGGTGTACTGGGCTCGCTGACTAGAATACTGCCAAGGTTATAGTCGAAAGGTGAACCCGTTATGTTACCACTTTTCCTCGGCGTGTTCGCCTATGCATTTTTCCCTAGTATGGAATTATGGTGGCGCCTTATCATTTTAGATCTGCTTTCCGTGTATTAGACCGTTACTCAGGGTTATCTCGTATCGGACCACCCCTCGCTCCACTGAAGTATAGTCGGCAACTCTTTTGTAACGGCTGGGGCAGCGGTCTTATGTATTTCATTCCCCATTGTAAGATTGCTTACGCGCTAGTCGTTTAGCTTTGTTTTCTTTGTCTTAATACCGGTTTAGCCTGTAACAGGTTTCTGAGAATGGTCTTTTGGATGGGTTCTGACTAGTAGCATCCATTGGTTCTATTTCATTAGCGTGGGTTAATGATTCTATTGTGGTTTCTTCTGGATTATTGACTTTAGGTGTTTGCTCTTGTTGTGCGATGTTTGAACAGAGCATTGCAAGATGTCCTGGTTTCTTGCATTTGAAGCAGGAGAGCAAATCTTGCGATAGGAAAATGCGGTAGGAGATATTACCATAGGAAACGAGGATTGATTCTGGAATATTGGGGCTCGGTGTTGAGGTAAAACATACTTGACGCCGGAAGCTAAATATGTGGTTGTACTCGGGGTTACACACTCCTACTCTTAATTGATGACACTAGCTTTATCCCCAGTTTTTGTAACTATATTTCCAGAACTTTGTGCGGGATCGTTGGACATACATTGGACATTACTAGACGTTCTGGTGGTGTGATAAGTCTGCGCGCGAGTAATGCTTGACCATTAATTTGGATCGTACCTTGCTGGGCCATGAAATTGTTGACTAATTCTATGCTACTTAGGTAGACACATATGCGATTATTTGATATCCTTGAGGAAAATACGATGTTCTTCAGACCGATAATGGTGCCTAGACCAAATATATATTCCTGTAGTTTAATGTCATCGCTGGAGCTGAATATTATTGCCTGTTCTTTGGTTGGGAATTGGTGTTGTGTTAATGAGGAAGAGTACGATTTTGATCGAGGTGGGGACTCAGTAGTTGATACGTTTTGGGCACTCTTGTAGTCAGGAGACCCTGGCTGGTTATCACTCATTTTTATGTTTAAAGTTCGATGTCATTCGCGTGATTATCTATGCAGTCAGCACAGCGGAAATGGCGCGCGATTAGAGCGAGAGCCTCTTCACTAATGTGTGTAGCGCTTGTAGTAATCGGTCGAATTTCCGTTGGAATTACTCTTAAAATTAAGGATTTAGACTGTACTTACAGTGTAGTTCATCTAAAGTGACAATTTAGGGATAAGCACTTCACACTATTTTATTTGATAACAGTGAATGCACTTTATGCCGTATTTAAATGTAGAGCCGGCTCCCGTCTTGTTAGCACGTTGCCGGCTTCATTCGAACTTTTTCATAGTTTATTTGTAGATTTTCTTTCGTTTTCGAAGTAATTATAAACTTGCAGTAATTTCCTATTGCAGCTTAGGCTGCCAATCGAAGTTTTTTTAGGTAAAAATCTATTACGCCTGAACTAATACAGAGTGGTTGAATTTTCATTCTACAAGCTGTAACTTTTTTATTGTTTTGCGAATATTGCAAAACCACAGAGGAAAAAGTTGTTTGGTATGATGACATCTCCCAAGGTGAAAAGAACTTAAGTTTTCACACCCTACCATTTTTTGTATCGATATTCAACTTTTATTTTTATATGCAACGCCCTACATATTCCTACATTTCCTAAAAGCTAATGAAATTCTCTACACAACAATGTAATAATAATGTATATCTAATTTTCCAGAAATGTATGTTTAAAAAATTGGAATTTAGGTATAAACCTAGTAGACTATGATATTAGGACATAGCAGACATAATACAATGCGTGAGGTGAAACGTATTTTGTTTGCTCCGTGGCATTTTTTCGAACTCATAGGCTACTAGATCGATACCTTAGTTTCTAAGTGTAGATTTTGAAAAACTAGAATTATTATTACATTGCTGTGAAGACAATTTTATCAGCTTTCAGAAAATGCAGGAATATATGGCGCGTTGTATTTAAAAAATAAAAGTTGAATATCGCTGTGGAAACGTCACTACTACTCATTTTGGGAGATGCCATACAAAACAACTTTTTCCCCTGGGATTTTGTAATATTGGCAACACTAGAAAAGTTACAGCTTGTAGAATAAAAACCCAATTAGCCGATATACATTTATACGTGTGCATAAAGAGCCAATATAATCACCAAAAAATTACGTGGTTAATCGTGTAGAAAGGCGAACCTATTAATAAAGAGTTTATAATTTAAGTAATTTAGCTATAGAAGTAAACATTTCCAATTCAAGAGTAAAATAATAACTTTTAAGGAAAAGTGCAGCAGTGAAGGTTACAGATCAGTATTTTTTTGCTGTCGGCATAGTTACTGAAGGTCACGCGTGTAGGTTGCCAATTAAACATGACAATGAAAATAAATAAAGTGCTCCAGGATGATTTGAACAGATTAAAAAAAGCAAATCTATATACAGTCTGGAAATTTAGTAGCTCATGAATTCGGTAACTCCGTTAATCTTCGTTTTCGGGAAAAAATCTCAAAGGGGTGTAGCCACTCAAATTTCTGCGAAAGTACTGAAGTCATTTTTGGGTTTTTACATTTGTTTTAAATGTTATGACGTCATCAATATTTGTTTTAAATGAAAACCTATATATTTTTTTGCTTATTTCGGTAGCAATTTCAATCTGTCTTCAACAGTGTAAAATTTAGAAAAAGTTATCTTAAAAAAATAAAAAACCGCATTGAAGTCCGTACGGTAAAGATGAATGCAATTAGCAGAGTAATTCTAGTTACCTGGGTTTTAAACAATAGTGAGTGACGTGTTGTCGGCAAACAATAAGTATTTAAAAATATTATTTATTTAACCTACATACACGGAGTTGCATAATCACTATTATTTAAACGATGTTTGTCTTAAGTTAGCGACAAGCAACTGATTATTTCTTGTGAGGGCAAAAACGGCGAACAAGAAGTAACATAAGATAAGGCTGCGAGAAGCGCTTATCGTATCTGCGCATTGCAAGTTATTCACTTACAATCTTCCTCAATGAGATCGAAAATTTAAATTTGGTAAGTTTTATTCTCTTAATTTAGATTTTCGTTAATTTGCCCTTGATTGCTGATAACACTAACTCCGCCGCTTACAGCCCCTTAAACAGATTTGCTGTATTATACAATTCTTTAAATGCCGACGTCGACATATTTGCAATGACTGTCAATGTTTACGTTTAGAATTTATAAATATTTTTATTCTTCTTAATTTTAATTTCTAATCATTGTATTCAGTATTTCCTAGCTTTTTTATTATTATTCAGCCGGGCTCCATAGCTCAGTGGTAAGCATTCTGGCTACTGATCTAAGGGTCGAGAGTTCGATCCCCGATCCCGGTGAGGTTTTTAAAAATAAAAAAGTGCGGATGAAAGCTTCTACAGAATGCCATCATTCGGAAGTGATGTAAAGCCGTGGGTCCCATGTTACTACGATGTGTAGCATGTAAAATATCCCTTGCTAAGTTTGGAACTCCTTAGTCTCGGCAACATTCTAAGTAGCACAAAGGTACCTGGTACTCTGCATGCCTAGACCTTGTTCATGGGGTTGGCAAAAAGGGCCTATAAAGGCCTACTTGCTAGACGTAAGTCTCCCCAAAAATAATACATACATACTATTATTTATGTTCAATTGAATTAATTTTAAGTTTGTTATCTTTGTATAAAATTGTAGTGGGCAATTCACTGGGCTTAGCCTGTTTTTGTCTCGAAGAAACGAACATAAATAAATAAATTCTGAGTTCAACATCTTTCGATTTGGCAAATGAATGAAGTACAATAATTATTATAATTACACACATAAGTAAGCTAATACTCATCCATCCCATAGATAAATAATGTATCATGTGAATATTTTGAATGTCCTTAAAAATTTATTTTAAGTCATCTTTTGCCAATTGCAAGTCATGCAGGTTATGTTTGAATTAATTTTTACTTATTTCATAGTTAGATACAGAATTTTGATGCTTAATACATATTTCATTTAATATGATGATTAATTAAAAGTTTCTTATATTGTATAATAATTAATCAAGCGTGGATAAATTACTTCCTATTAATTGTTTATATACTCATTATCGTTACAACATATGGTTGTGGTGCGGGGAAGCAATAATCTATTGATTGCTTCTTATTCGAATCACTTTATAGTCCTCTAGCTCAAAATAGTAAACATTGCATGTCATTCATTATCTTTTATAGGTAGGTAAGCTATTCTTTTCGGAAAGAATAATTTGCTCAAAATGTGGTAAAATCATATTAAATTGTAATAAATATGGATAGCAATTAATTTAAATCTTAGATATTTGGTTTCCGTAACAAGGGGTACTTCCAGGAGAAAATTTAGTAGATTGTATACTTACTCATACTTTTTTGGTAACTCGAAATGTGGATTCTGTTGACAGGTTACAACAATGACAATTGTTTTCTTGAGGTAGTCAGTAATTTATTTTCGCTCACTTCTATTCTTTTGATTAATTCTTCATCTCATATTAAAGCGGGGTGTAAATCGTTTATTTTGGCAAATTTCATATTGAAAGGTTTTGATTTTATTCCATTTATCTGTACAATTCCTGTGACATTCTTATAGGTACTTTCAATCGCTTTCCTCAGTTTTGTTCTTACTTGCAGCTGTTTTAGGCTATCCCAAATTTTATTTCTATTTATAGTGTCAAAAGCGGCTTTCAGATCCATAAATGTTAGAAGTACTAGTTTATTTGATTCTATTTTGTCTTCAATTAGTTTTCTTATAACGCTTTTGTGGTCTGATGTTTGTCTCGCTACCCTGAATCCCCCTTGTTCATCTTCTATTTTATTTCCTATTTGCTCTCGTAATCATCTTTCCAACACCGCATTATCAATTTTTAGCGCTGTAGCTATTGCTCTATAATTTTCGCATTCGTTCCCGTTGGCTTTTTGTGTATAGGGATTAGGTCTGTCATCCATCCACTCAGTTAGTTTTGTTCCTCCCCATTTTATCAGCTCCGGTGTTACTCCGTCCGGTCCACTTGCTTTGCCAACTCGTATTTCTTTTATTACTTTTCGAAATTCGCTGTATGTTATTTGTTCATTTTCTCCTACGTCTTCCTGATCATCTGTTTTTTCTTGGGTTTGTAGTGTTTTTTCATACTTCTATGTTTTCATTTACCTCTACACTTATTTTTCCCGTGTGATCTTTTACTAATTTTATATTTTGTTTCTCTGTGTTTTTAGTGATTTTACTACGTTCCAGAAGTTTCTTCTGTTTTTCTCGAATGTCTCTCGTATTTCTTTCCCAAAATGTTCCCAGCTCTTTACTTTTGCTTTCTTTACTTCTTCATTTGCTTTATTTCTTATTTTTATGTATTCTTTCTCGTCTTCGTCTCTGGTTATTCGTTGATATTTTTCATGCTTTCTTTTTATTACTAATTTTCTGTTTTACCTCATCGTTCCATCATTTTGTTCTTTTCATGTTCGGGTGTATGATTTTTTCTCCACATACTGGCTGTTTTAAGTACAGTATGATCAAAAATAATTTTCATCTAGTATTGCAATGGAATTTTTCCTAATTTATAAATGCAACTATGTTTATATTTAAATGGCAAATTTGACATTTGATTTTTAAGCGACTTATAGTTGCATTTACTAATCAGGAACTATTTCATAGACATACCAGATGAAAATCACTTTTGATCATACTATACTTTGCGTTTGAGTATGTCCCACGTCTCGTTTATAGTCAACTCTTCTTTTCTCTCTTAATAGTGTTCTAAACTCTGTTTTAGTTTTTCTTGGCATTCCTCTGACTTTATGATCTTGCAGTTTTCTTATCTGTATAGCTTTATATTTGCTTACGTTCTTATACTTGTGGTTTGTAACGGTTGCATCTGCATAAATTTATAAACAAACATTTAAAATGTATTAAATTTATGCCTCGCTTATTCAAGAGTTACCACGGCATGCATTTTGCCGACGCTCGAACAAGCGATAACGAACTCGGGCCCGCTCTTCGCAATAGACGCGTCTCCCACCTAAGGATGTCTGCTGAAGTGGCTGTTTTGATAACACGACGCAAAGGATATAAAAGAAGCTCCGCGACCAGTTAACGAGACTTGAGATTCTCCCCCCTTGAGTCTACCAGTCCCGATCCTGTTCCGTCCGATCTTCTTGAGTCCACGGATTTACCTTTATCCCAAGCTCCTCTCCTGAAACCAGATTGAGGCGGCGACTCGTAATTAGTGCCCGACTCCTGGCTGATGTTGCCAAACACATAAAAAGAACCCGCATTACGATCCGCCCCGTAATAGTCCCAAAACTATTGAATCACAGAATTCCTACGAAGCCAAATTACATGGCCCGCTTAAATGTACATTAATCGCTATAACCGCAGGCGTACACTTAGCGGAAGGGTCCCATGGGACGTGGAAAGGTGTCTTCGCAAAGCCAGAATAGCTAACCTGCCTGCAAAATCCAGAGCCCGGAAAACGTCTTCACGCAGCGGACTTCTATTAGGTCCATAGGCATTCCCAGCTGGACACCAAGGGGTAGTAATTTCATAGTTTAACATAATTGCACCTGTAATTCTAGCCCCCGCAACAACAAACAAAACTGGGATTCGAGGTTAGTCAACCGGGCCATTGGAACTACCAATTCGTTTAGCTGCCGCTAAACCAGTGCGTTCCGAAATCCGTCCAGGAAATTCGTTCAACAATCAGGAAAGAACAAAACGCGACGTTCCAAGCGACACTGTTATTTTTGTAATATACAATTCATTTCACATTAAGTGAATATTGATTTTGTACATATAGCTAAACAAAATATATCTATGGTAATTATCTGGTTTCCTGGTTGTATATATTAGAGTTTGAGCGAACCCTGCCTCCGATCTTGAGCTTATCCCGAGGTATAAATTTTGACGCCCTTATTAAGGGGTGAAACGTTACAGTAATGGTATTGTAATCGTGGCTATTACTAGTTTGCGTTAGTTCTGCTGTTTTGCTTGTTTTTACGTTTTGGACTAGAGCTTTCATCTGTTTTGTGTATACTATGTAATCTATTAGGCTTTTTGTTTTTCTTTCTTTATCCTCGAATGTGTAGTTTATTTTGTGTTTAAAGGAAGGGTCCCCGGTGGTGTAGCTTGAACAACCGTCCACGTTCGATCAGTAGAGTTAAGCAACGCTCTCTCTGGTCAGAATTTGGGTGGGAGTTCCACGACTGCTTCTCCCGGCACCTCGTGGTACGGTTGTCATAATAACATCATGACAGTCGTTAGTGGGGTTGGAAAAAATGTACAGTGACGCCTATAAATGGCCTAACGGTTGTTGGCGGAGTACGGAATAAAATAAAATAAAACTATTCTTAGGTCGTTATTAATACCAATTTGTAATATCTTTTCTCCGTTGCTATTACTGTCCGGTTCTCCGTAACATCTTATAGTTTCAAGTCCGCTGTCTTTGTCGTTTCCAATCCTAGCTTTCCAATCTCCAATTACTAGTATGCTTTCATTTGTTTCTCTTAGTTCATCCAATGTTTCCTGTAAATTATCATAATGTTATTCCATTATTTCCTCGCCTCTTCCCTGTACTGGAGCGTAACCATAATTGTATTATTGATAATTTTGTTACCAATCCGATCTCTACTATAATTATCCATGAGTTTATTGATTTCCAGTTCAGCACCCTTTGGTTTATTTCTTTAGTAACTATTATTTCCATTCATTCTTTTGATTGTGTTCCTTCTGTAGTTTCTGAGTAGTACAATGTGTAATTTTCACTTAACTCTTTATGTCATATGTCTTGGTTTTTTTTCTCACTTAATCCTATAATTTGTATTTTTCTTTTCTTCTTTTCCTCTTTTTCATTTATGGATGTTATGTTCCATGTGGATATTTTTACTTGATCCGTTTTTGTTTTGTTTTTAATTATGTCGTGTTTTTTCTCATTTTCCTTTTTCTTTGCCCTGGTGGTTTTCTTTGGGTTATCTCCTGGTTTATTTGGTTGGTATTTGTTTCTGCGTACTACCCTTGGCTCCTCTTTTCGTTCGCGCTCCATTTTGTCTTTCTGTTTGTCTTTCTTTGTCGCTATTAGTGATTGTATCATTCTTATTTTCTTTACATTTGAAGTCGAGGTTTTAGTTGTATTTTCCTTGTTTTTTTCGATGTTCGTTATGTTTTCTTGTGAGTCTTCTAATTCTAGTTATGATCTGTTTCTTTTAATCTGTTTCCTTTCTATGCCATCTTTTACTTCCTGGGGCCTTCTCTTATCTCGGTGTATGAGTTTTCATCTGTTTCGTTTTCTTGTTCATTTTTGTTCCTGTTCTCTTTTATTATATCTCTTGCTCTTTGTTGCCCATTTCTCATGTGTTGTGGTATGATTTTTCCTTCTATTATTAATTTATCATATTTTAAATAAGTTTGTTTTCCTTCCTTCCTCGCCTTTATTAAGTTAGGTTTAAAAGTTTTCTTTCTTCTATCACCTCTCTAGGGTAGTCTTCGTCTATATGTATGGTGGTTTTCTGATTTTTTTCGTATTGGTTAGAATTTTGAGTTTCTTTATGTGGATTCGAAACTTGCTGTTATTCCGTGCGGTTGTGTTTTATCACAGTGCTCGGTTTATAGTGGACAAAGATAATTTATTCCGACGAAACAAGTAAGAACACTCTCGTAATTAACTTTGCGGTAAATAACAATTAAAATATATTACCAATATATCTCTGAAGCAAATTTTAAAAAAGGAGCTCTCGAAAGAGAGCTCCCGTGTTAAAACACCTCAGAAAATGTCAGACGATAAAAATGCACGCGGTCAATGTGCTATCGACGATATGGAACACGAACCATTTGTTTGCGACAAAGAAATAGATACTGCCAGCAAGAAAAGGAGCAATAATTCTCCTCCAATACTTAACCCCAAAAAACAGTTTTTATTCACCAATGCTGAATTACTCAGTAAAAACAAATATTACCTACCCAATTTACATATTCCTGGAAAGAGTAGCGACAATGATAAAGAACCTCCCACTCAAACTGTGACATCATCAGAAAAAGCCAAAATTCCACCAATATTTTTGCATAATGCATCCAATTACCAAGCGGTTATCAAGGATCTTAAAAATAATACAGAATCCGAATTCACAACTTCCACTAAAGGCGATTTTCTTAAAATTAATTTATCTTCCATTGAGGATTTTCGCCTACTTACTGAGTTTTACAACAAGAATGACATCAAATATCACTCTTTTAGAAATCCCAAAGATGCACCGTTATCAGTAATAATTAGGCACGTTCCATGTTCTGTAACCGAAGAAGAAATTAAACAAGAACTCAAGGAAAAGCAATTTCCAGTGCTTAATGTGACAAGAATGCGTAACAAGGACAAAAAACCTATGCCTTTATGTGCAGTCAACCTAACTAACACCAACGAAGCCAAAAGTATTTTTAATTTGGCCACCCTATATCATTGCATAATTATAGTGGAACCTAGAAATAAAAGCAAAGATATTCCTCAATGTTTGAGATGCCAGCGCTACGGGCATACACGTAATTATTGTAAGCTTGACCCCCGTTGTGTCAAATGTACAGGAAATCACTACTACAAGGAATGTCCTAAATTGAAGAACACCAAACCGCAACGCGTCAACTGTGGCGGAGAACATCCTGCTAATTACAAAGGATGCGACTATTATCAAAATGTGCGCGCAAAAACAGCATCAGCCCAATCAACCACAACGATCTACTGTAAACCACGAACAAGATAATACGAGCACTTCTGAAGAAAATTCCCTTATTAAAACAATCATCAAAGCCATAATTGATTTCATTGCTCCTCATATGGACACCATCAAGTCATTGTTGTCTTTGCTCATTCCCGCAATATTAAATAATGTCAACAAATAAAATACAAACCTTAGATAACATCACTATGCTAAACTGGAACGCGAACGGCATTAAATCTCAAAGGTCATTATTTATAACATTTCTAGCAAGATATAACATTGATGTGGCCTGCATAAGCGAAACTCACTTAATTCCAAATGAGCCATTTAAAATCCCCAACTATAACATCTATAGAATGGATCGAAATGCAAGGATTGCATCTGGTGGTGTTGCAATTAAAGCAAAAAAACATTTAAAAATATCTCCTCGCCCTTCTCTAACCTTAGTAAGTTTAGAAGCAGTGGCAGTCACGATAAGATTTAACAATAAAACTAATGTGACAATTATATCTGCCTATAAATAGCCCAATAAACGTCTGATAGAGGGAGATATAACTAACATCTTTAGCAGAAATGAACCAATTATATTGGTAGGAGATCTAAATTCCAAGAACACTATATGGGGATGTCGAGTTAATAATCCAGATGGAATTCGTTTACACAACTATACTTCTCTATGTTCAGCCCAAATAGATGCTCCCAATGAGGCCACTTATTTCCCATATCGTTCGGACCATAACCCGGATTTACTAAAGCTGTTAATAAAAAAAATATATAACCTGGCCAATATATCAGTCAGTAGTTACTGAATTAGACTCGGATCATCTTCCAGTTCTAATAATTTTTTTTATGAAGCCAGAGATTAATATGCCAGCACAATATCTAATTAGAGGAACAGTTGATTGGGAAGAATTTGCAGTTCTATTAGACTCCAAAATTCAGTAGCAACATCAAATAAGCTGTCACGGAAGCTACGATTATAAGAACTAAGAAGCGCCTAAATAATTATCTACATCCTCCAATAAATATACTAAATTTAATTAAAACTAAAAATAGGTTACGACGTTTATGGCAGCGTACAAGGGATAGTCAAATTAAGATAGAATGGAATCGAGGTGCTAGGCAAGTTCAACTGGAACTAGATGAATACAGAATCGAATCATATTCGAAGTTTATACGAGAACTAGAACCGGGTAACCCGTCTATGTGTAGAGCAACAAAACGGATACTAAGGGAGACTACGCTAATACCAAAAATTAAAAGTAACGGTATAGAATATTGTTCGGATAATGAGAAATCCGATGCTTTCGCTACTTACCTTGAAGGAGTCTTTACAACGTCGTTTGATCAAGTGAACGAAGACTTTGTTGCTGACGTTAATTTAACAGTACAAAATCGTGTTATCCTACAGAATGAGAATTTTCAACCAACTAGCCCAGACGAAATCAAAGAACTTACTACAAAATTAAAAATTAAGAAAGCTTCAGGTGATGATATGATTCCCAACATAATACTGAAGAAGCTGACTCCTAAATCCTATGCATTATTAGCATCTACATTTAACGCATGTCGAAGACTAGTATACTTCCCTAATAAATGGAAACATGCAAACATACTCCTCTTTCATAACACGGGAAAACCAACACATCAGCTAACTTGAAACAATAAAGAAGCCAACCTGCGATCGATTACTAATAATAATTTATGGCAGTATAATCGCAGATCAACCCCATTATCATTTATACACCACGGTAGCTCAGAAATGTACTTACTCACCGCAATGGCCTAGCTAGCTTCAAAGTCGATGGCCTTAGGTCGCAGATTTCTATCATCAGCTGATCGACTGCAAGCTCTTTTAATAATAGTAAAAAACACAGGGCGCCAGAAATCACAGATTTCGAGAAATAAATAAAATAGTAGCAAACATTTAAGTTTATTTAATCAACAGGTCATAATTGGTTGCAACATCTGTATTACGTCGGTAAATTGTTTATCGCAAAGTCAAAATATTGTAAGTAATACGGTATAATATTAATGCTGAAAATGCAGCACGCACAAAAAATAAGCGAACCTCTTTTAGGCGCTTGGGTTGAATGTGATTGCAATTCAATGAAGGGATAAGCTTACCACTGTCATAGTTTTAACCGTTATCTCGGTAATGATAATAAAATGGCGTGAGAGCACTTTTTACAAAATTCTTAATATGTATTCAATTAGCAAAACTATAGATTTGTGAATTATAAATTTGGGAACAATTAATACATTATGTTTTAAATTTGTAAAACATCGGTTTATGAATCTTTAATACATTATGTTTTAGATTTTTATAGCGTAGTTTAAATTTGCAAATTGTAAATCGGAACAATTAATACATTAAGTTTTCAATTTATAAAGCGTAAATTAAATTTGTAATCAATTAATACATTACATGTTAGCGGATTTTAAATTTGTAAAGTATAAATCTGAAGCGTCGTTAAGATCGATTCAACCAGTAAATGGGTGAACGTGGTTATCAACAAAAGTTGAAACACTAACCTGGGTGGTGATAAAAACGTTGTCCAGGATTAGCTTAGTGTAAGCCGACAGCAATCTCGAACTCGTGGCCGAATTTGATAATGGAATTGACGCTCATGGTTAGAATCTGGCAAGTTCAGGATAACATTCCAGCAGGAGTTGCGGGCCCAAGCTATTAATTATGGTGTCAATTATGACATCAGACGTGGCGTCGATCAGGAAACCCAAATAAGAAGTCGCCCAAAAACGGCGTTCAAAAGTGGCGTCTAAGAGTGACGTTGAAAAATCACGTCAAATAATAACGTCAAAGAAAGAGCTAATAAAAAAACGAGAAATTACCAAAATGAATAACAAGCAATTAGCGTAAACATACCTGATTTTAATTATCAGCTTACAAGCGAAGTTAATTATAAATTGGTGCCGTAGCACGTGAGGAGAGCCTTCGTAGAAGCAAGTTACTTCAAACGAATGCAAAAATCAAATGGCCCAAAATAACGGAATCGCGGTTCGCTGGCTCAAAGCGATAACAAATGAATTTCGGAAAAACCAAATCCAGCGCCTTTGCGCGGACAAGAGTTGATATCGTTCGAAATACAGCGAATAATAATTCAAGTGGGAATATACAGGCTGGCCCGGAAAAGAATAAATGGCGAAACAAATAGCTAGAGCTAAAGATTTGTTTCAAACTAGCTACAGACCGATAAGTTTTTTGCCATTCCTGTCAAAGATATTTGAGAAGATCATCAAGGTTAGACTGTATAATGAAGTACAAATTCATAATATCTTACCACCATTCCAGTTTGGATTCAGAAGCAACTATTCAACCAATCATCAATTGTTACGACTTACCCAGATGATTGAACTAGGCTTTGTATCAAAGAAGAATACTACAGCAGCCTTTTTAGATGTCAAACAAGCGTTTGAAAAGGTCTGGTACAACGGTCTCATTTATAAGTTACTACATCTGCCAATTTCCCCATATTTAATAAACACAATTGCATCTTTTTTAGAAAATAGAACTTTTTGTGTTAAAATGAACAATCAGTCGTCTGTTACGCGAAAAATTGAAGCCGGAGTCCCTCAGGGTTCAGTGCTCGGCCCACTTCTGTACAATTTATATACACATGATATACCAGAACCCATCAACTCTTGCCTGGCTATGTTTGCAGACGACACCGCGATTGTCACCCAGCGCGAAAACATATTCATATCTGCCAACCACTTGCAAGAAGCAGTAAACAGTGTATTGAAATGGTGTAATAAGTGGTGTATTACTATAAACCAGGAAAAATGTGTAACCCAGGTTTTTACATTAAGAAAACCTGCTGATCCACTTGATATAGTTATAAATAGCACAAGAATTTCTTGGAATACTAAGGAATCTCCTGTAAAATACCTAGGCGTCTACCTAGACCGAAGACTTTCGTGGGGAATGCATATTAATAAGAAACTCAACGAGTGTTACGTGAGACTCACTAAACTATACCCGCTTATGAACAAAAGGTCTCCGCTTAAACTAGAGTGCAGTTTACTACTTTATAAAAGTATTTTAAGACCTATAGTGACATACGCTTGCCCAGTTTGGGGAGCCACTTGCAAAACTAATAAACACAAGTTACAAGTGATTCAAAACAAAGTACTTCGAATGGCTATCAGTGCGCCTTGGTTATTCGTAACGCCCAAATTCACGAAGAACTAGACTTTTCAACAATGGGCCAGTTTATTAGCAAAACCTCCAAGAAATGTTTCGCTGATGTACAAAAATGTCCAAGTACACTTGAATACTCATTAGGAATTAAGAATATACATACATGCCTTAAGCGTCGCTTACCTCAGGATATTTTCCTGACTACAGACAGCTCAAGTGAAGACAATGGGTAAAAATGTATTATACCACGTTATGAGTAGTTAGTATATGTATGCTCCATAATATTTTAGTTAGGTATTGTTTTCTTTTTTAATAGTTATTGTTAGTTATTATAAGCAAGAAATAGTCTAACAACATAACCATGTATGACAGCAATTGTCGATCTGGTCTCTTCAATTAAAAAAAAATTAAACATATATCTTACTGGAAATAACCGGTACTCATTGCTGGCAAACTTGTACCCCTGAGCCAGTAGCTGAAAGTATTTCGTAGGAGAGAAATCTGTTACTTTGAATATGGATAAGCATAATTTGCAACTTACCATCAACTCATACTCTGTACCACCTAACATGTGGTACGACACGTTAAAAGCAGCTTGGGTTCCGTTGTATTTAAAAGTTGCCGCATTTGCATGCTTTACAAAACGTTTATCAAATTTCACCATCTCCAATCTAGTAAATTTAATTTCGTAGTCGCTCTGGTGACACTGAAATTAAATAAACATATTTACAAAAACAGAAAGATCGTTTAAATGTTGGTCGTTGTTTCGGAAAAAAGTTCATAAGTAGCTATTAGTGTCCTCTACTTATATTCATACAAATCTTCATTATAAATACGCTTGATTTAGTATATTTACTAAACGGTTATATACCATAAGAACGGCCGAAATCAGCGCAAGCCCATATAGTACCACTTGATACATCTTTACTCAAAACAGTTGATGATACAAGGGATGACAATGTGTCTTCAATGAAATGTCACATGAGGCTACTATGCAAACAACATGCAAATCACTGGTTCACACTGGGTTCCCTGTAGAATTGAACACAATAATTTTTAATAATTATTGCTGGTAGCTACTTGATGCCATTTTCATTTCTTTTGGCTTTCGAAAGATGATGCGATAAGTTTTCTTATAGTCCTGTAATTATAACTCTCGGTAGTTTTTGTCTCGTGAATGAGACGTCGTGTCATCTTGTTATTAATCATTGTTTGATCTTTCTCCACTCATTTCTGTTTTCTTCAGCATGTATTGCCTGGTGAGAAGTGAGTCCAGTTCTATGTTTTATCTGATCTGCCCATCTTTGTGGCAATCTTCCACTTCATCTTTTTTTCATTTGTGTCTCCCTGCCTTTTTAAGTTGTTCTGATTCCTTCGTGCAATATGTCGAAAATCGATCAATACTCGATTTTGTATAGTAGTGGAGATGCGTTCTATGATCTGCAGTTTTTCCAAAATTGAGATATTTGTTCGGCGCGCTGTCTATGGTATTTCAATATTCTTCGCCGCACATACATTTCTAAAGCGTACATTTTCATCTTAACTGTTTCCTTTATCGTTCATGTCTCTGATTGATTCTCTTGCCAATATTGTTGTCACTCTATATATTGTGGAGCTGTCTACTTCCTCCTTTGGTAATTTTTGCTTTTCGTTTAATTTCTTTGGAGGTATCGCCTGTATTGGTTATTTATGCTCCAAGGTAAACAAACTGAGGGATCACGTCGTATTAACCAATCATGCGTATATTATTTACATTCATGTTGGCGCGGTTCACTATCATACTTTTTGTTTTATTTTTAATTGTCGAAACCCAATCTGAGTGCCTTCGTGTTCTAGCCTTGCAATTAGTTCTAAGAGTTTGCTTTCGGGATTTGAAAAAATGGTTGTCATCCGCGAAACGCAGATTTGTTATCTTTTCACCTCCAATGGTGACCGCTCTACGACGTTTCGGCGCAGCCGATTCGGCTCGAGCGATTCGGCGCAGCCCTTTCGCCGCGAAGTCATTTCGGCTTGGAGACAGTTCGACGCAGAGACGTTTCGGCGCGGAGGCTTTTCGACGCAAAGACATTTCGGCGCAAGCGAGTATACCTATTTTGTGGGTTCACTTTTACATTTAAATCACAAACTAATTAAATTTTATATTTTGTAAATTTCCGTATGAGGCTCTTTCGAATATATTTTAGTTAGAGGATACTAGTGGATAATTAAAATTTTATATAAATAAAAATTACTAGAAAATATTAGCTTTTGCGTCAGAACACAACGCTACAATTTTGTATATTTTTATGATGTATGTAAAGAAAAGTTTTGAAAGCATACTTCTAAAAATATCAGAAGGTTAAATAATACTTAAAAAGCGTTTGTTTAATATGTAGATACCTGCCCTAGTTAATATATTCAAATAAAAGTAAGCACAAATTAATGTGGATCTAACATTGACTTCTTCCCAAATGTGTATACAAAGTCTAAGTTTTTTGGTTTTGTGCTCTTGAAGATAATATTTATTTTAAAATCTAACAAAAATCAAATATTTTGCTGATCGTTTAAATTTGTAATATGCTAGTTACTTTTGAACGAAAGTAAGAAACCACCAATAGAATTTGAAATAAGTTTACGAAGACGTAGTATAATTAGTAAATTAAATTTACAATTGTATTTTTTAATGTTTTCTACGTTACTTAGTTAGTGTATGTATGTATTATCGTTAACCTCGTTTTACCTTGCGGTGTAGAGGCTGGTGCTTTATGTGCTTGCATCTGGCGGTACAATGCTCAACTTGCCCCGGATTCGGGATACAAAGTTGGAGCGCGCCTTTTGTGCTTACACAGCAACCATGTCATGAAAAATACATGACAAGCAAGGAACGCGTTTTCATTGAAATTAATTTACATATACCCCATTTACTCCATTTCTGATTCTGGGCAGGCCTTGAATGTGAATATTTTTACAAATCCATCAAATATTTAGTTACAAAAAATTAGTAATGTCAAAATGACATTTACGTTCTGTAACTTCTTAAAAGTACTACAGTAATAGAAAACTCCTCATTCTTGGCATCTTGCTGAACTGCAGGAATCAGTTACGTTATTTTTAATAACTTTAATTTACTTCACGAATGGAGAATTTTACTTTTATTTTGGTATTTTTTTGTTAGCAACTGTTTCTTACACCGTCAAAAGAGCACATGCAAAGCCTGCTCAGAGTAACAAATGAAGTGAACGGGTTATAATTTTCAAGGGTAATACCACAAAAGGTGAAAATTTTTTGAGAATTTTTTTGTTTACATGCAAATTGTTGCGATTAAATTTCTCGAAACCAAAACTGCGTTAAAAATTCGTAAGCTTCTTATAGGTATGTTAAATTGAATAAGCTGTAGAAGGTCAGCGCACATAATGCCTCCATCCAACAACTTATGAACGAAACATAAACCTGCTATGTTTCGGCGGTCATTTAATGGTTGTAAACCAACGAGATTAATTATCTGTGTGTAATCGTGGTTTTGAATGACAACATTTAACCTAAATGCACAGTGTTTTAAAAATTTATGTTGAACCCTTTCAATAGTATCTAAATGGACCATGTAAGCTGGTGACCAGACCACCGAAGCATATTCCAGTATTGATCTCACCAACGAGCAGTACACACTCTTTACAGAGTCCACCGAGAAAAACTTACAATTGCGTGTTACAAATCCGAGCATTTTTGAAGACTTAACAATGATGGTATGAATGTGTTCAATAAATGACAATCCTTCATCAAACAAAACTCCAAGATCTTTGACTGTGGTAACATATTCAAGCAAGTGATCATTTATAATATAGGAAGTCAGGTGTTTCCTACTGCCTTTAAAAAAACTAATATGACAGCACTTTCTAACATTTAAAAATAATTTATTCTCACAACACCACCGTGTCAACCTATCTAAATCGTCTTGTAGAAGCTGTTGGTCACAAGAATTATTGATCACTCTAAACACCTTCAAGTCATCCGCGAACAACAAACAGTCACTATTTCTAAAACACTCAACTATATCGTTGATAAACAAGTTAAACAACAGCGGTGAGCAATGCCCGCCCGAACTTCTAAAACTCGTAGTACAAGCAAGTGCATGATTGAAACTTGAAACTTCTCTACTTGCCAATTTGCTACCTGGCGTGCTTTTAATAATTTGTAGCATGTGAAATGCTCCGCACACATAATTTGGTGAGAGTGGATACGTTTTCTCGCCGACACGTTATTACGCCGAACGTCTCGCGCCGAAACGTCTTTGCGCCGAAACGTCTCGTGCCGAAACGTCTCGAGCCGAAACGTCTCCGCGCCGAACCGTCTTCGCGCCGAAAGGGCTGCGCTGAATCGGCCGCGCCGAAACGTCCCATTCCGAATGGTGACACAGCTTTCTCAGATTTCTAAGGTATTCTTCATAAGCATACTCAGCGTAGATACTACATAATTTGCGGGGACAGTATACATCCCTGTTTTGTTATTTCATTTAAAATTTCCCATAATTTATTCCAGTCGACGGAATAAAATGCTTTAGTATAATCAGAAGTAATACTATAAGTACTTCAATATTATCGGGTTATATGTCGATAACTTGTTGCAAAATAATAAAAGAGTGTCAGTTTGACAGGTTAAATAGTCTGACCGCGTTAGCGGGAGGACTATTCTGATAGCCATGATCAAACTGATACATATCCATTGAAGCAACTGAACTACCATAGTCAGAGAGATCAAAATTACATCGTGATCTTGAACTATTTTCCTGAAAATATACAAAACACTTAATAATAGTAGATTATATTATAAGTGAGAGAAATGCATTATTATTTGCGGGTGAGAATTTTGAATCGCGAGTGCCCCAGTACGAGCGATACAATTTCTCACGAGCTTATAATGGCATTTCGCTCATGTGTGATATGCGACGTTTTATCTTACAGTAGCAATTCTTGTGCCTAAATAGTTTGCGCCGTCAGAATATGTCGCGAAATAAATTTATAATTAGTCGCCTATGATTTGTGATATACGTTTGACAGTACTGAAGTGTATTGTCAGTCTATATCAAATTCGAGGTTCGTAGGTTAGCGTTTGTTTGTTATTTGACACAGACTGACGCAAAACTTAACCTGAAAATTACGATTTTGGCATAGCTTGACAGTCCTACCAACAATGCAGTAGTATAAATAATGAAAACTCACTTGTGAATAAAACTTCATTTTAGTCACTGAAAACAGTTGTATAATGTATGGTAATAGGTGCTACTGTAAAATAATTAGTAGATTATATTATAAGTGAGAGAAATGCATCATTATTTGTGAGTGAGGATTTTGAATCGCGAGTGCCCCAGCACGAGCGATACAATTTCTCCCGAACTTATAATGGCATTTCGCTCATGTGTGATATACGACGTTTTATCTTACAGTAGCAATTCTTGTGCCTAAATAGTTTGCGCCGTCAGAATATGTCGCGAAATAAATTTATAATTAGTCGCCTATGATTTGTGATATACGTTTGACAGTACTGAAGTGCATTGGCAGTACTGAAGTGTATTGTCAGTCTATATCAAATTCGAGGTTCGTAGGTTAGCGTTTGTTTGTTATTTGACACAGACTGACGCAAAACTTAACCTGAAA
Source organism: Agriotes lineatus (assembly GCA_940337035.1). Classification (NCBI taxonomy): domain Eukaryota; kingdom Metazoa; phylum Arthropoda; class Insecta; order Coleoptera; family Elateridae; genus Agriotes; species Agriotes lineatus. The sequence continues at coordinate 116,528 of CALNHX010003322.1, read as the reverse complement.
ATTACGATTTTGGCATAGCTTGACAGTCCTACCAACAATGCAGTAGTATAAATAATGAAAACTCACTTGTGAATAAAACTTCATTTTAGTCACTGAAAACAGTTGTATAATGTATGGTAATAGGCGCTACTGTAAGATAATTAGTAGATTATATTATAAGTTAGAGAAATGCATCATTATTTGTGAGTGAGGATTTTGAATCGCGAGTGCCCCAGCACGAGCGATACAATTTCTCCCGAACTTATAATGGCATTTCGCTCACGTGTGATATACGACGTTTTATCTTACAGTAGCAATTCTTGTGCCTAAATAGTTTGCGCCGTCAGAATATGTCGCGAAATAAATTTATAATTAGTCGCCTATGATTTGTGATATACGTTTGACAGTACTGAAGTGCATTGGCAGTACTGAAGTGTATTGTCAGTCTATATCAAATTCGAGGTTCGTAGGTTAGGTTTTGTTTGTTATTTGACACAGACTGACGCAAAACTTAACCTGAAAATTACGATTTTGGCATAGCTTGACAGTCCTACCAACAATGCAGTAGTATAAATAATGAAAACTCACTTGTGAATAAAACTTCATTTTAGTCACTGAAAACAGTTGTATAATGTATGGTAATAGGTGCTACTGTAAAATAATTAGTAGATTATATTATAAGTGAGAGAAATGCATCATTATTTGTGAGTGAGGATTGTGAATCGCGAGTGCCCCAGCACGAGCGATACAATTTCTCCCGAACTTATAATGGCATTTCGCTCATGGCAAAACTGACGGGGGTGGTGTGCTAGTAGCAATTAAAAAACAGTTTCCTAGTACCCGTATGTGTAATTTTGAAACTGCGTTAGGTGATCTGTGGGTGAAAATAAATTTGGGTGCTGAATTTGTGTATATGTGCATTGTGTATTTTCCGCCGTCCTCCAAATACCAAGATTATCAGCTGTTTTTCAATAACACGGCAGATAATATCAAATTGTTAAATAATAACGTTATAGTTATAGGAGACTTTAATATTCCTCAACTGTACCCGATTACTAATGATCGCATCCTGGGTAATATCGAAAATGAATTTTTAAATTTTATAAACTTTTTAAATCTAAATCAGCTAAATGGTATTGTAAATAGCAACTACCGGATATTAGATTACGTTTTATCAAATATTCATGTATTAGTATGTAAATGTGAGGATCCACTTGTGCGATTAGATGGGCATCATCCAGCTCTTGAATGTAGGTTAGAATTTAATAGAGGAGCAAAAATAGAGACGGTTTTTCAGAAACAATATAATTTTAAAAAGGCAAATTTTTTGGATTTGTACTATGCGTTACGTGATACAGACTGGCAAATAATAGACAACTTTATTGATATCAATGATGCCGTCAATAAATTTTATGAACTATTTTACGGAGCTCTTGATACTACTGTACCTAAAACAAAAAATCCAAATTGTAAATATCCTCCATGGTTTACTGGTTCCATAATTAACGACATTCATCTAAAATCTAGGATACGAAAAAAATTTAAATCTAAACCGTCTTCTGATTTACTGAATAGATTTAAACTATTAAGAAAGAAACTCAAGATTGATATTAAAAGAGCTTATGTTGAATACTGCGCACAAGTGGAGAATGAAATTCAGAGTAATCCTAAAAATGTTTGGTCTTTCATCAAATCCAAAAAGAAATCAAAACTTACTACTAATAATAATATGTATTATAATAATGCCCTTTTAGAAACAACTGAGCATATAGCGAATGCATTTGCAAAAAATTTTGAATCAGTGTACATCAAAGATGATACATCATGTGACATTAAGTTACAGTCTTGCTATGCAACAACCTCTCTGTTCGAAATAAGCGAAATTACTGTTAATGATGTTAGTTGTGCATTGCAAACTCTTAAACCTAAGAAATCAGTGGGATTTGATGAAATTCCTATATATATCTACAAGGCCTGCTCTGAATTTTTAGCTAAACCACTAACAGTTTTGTTCAATCTTAGTGTGGAGACTGGGGTGTATCCGGAGAAGTGGAAGATATCCAAAGTATGTCCTGTTTATAAAACCGGAGGGAAGACTGCCATTGTAAACTACAGACCAATATCACTTTTACAAACAATTTCTAAAATATTCGAAAAGGTACTATACAATAAAATATACTCTCATGTTAAACCACAAATAATTGATGAGCAGCACGGTTTCGTAGCAGGCAGATCAACTTTAACTAATTTGGCAAACTTTACACAGAATCTGTCGGAAGCTCTAGACAATAATGAACAAGTTGATGTTGTTTACACTGACTTTGCTAAAGCCTTCGACAGAGTTCCTCACGCTGTTCTTTTGAAAAAATTAGAATATTTTGGTTTCGGTCCAGCACTTATTAACTTAATTAACTCATATCTTTCTGAAAGACAACAAGTAGTAGTCTACAATGGAAGTAAATCACAAACATACAAATCTTCGTTGGGTGTACCTCAAGGATCCATACTGGGACCACTTCTGTTTCTCATTTTCATAAATGATCTTCCATTCACTGTAAAATCCTCAAAATATCTTCTTTTTGCTGACGATTTTAAACTTTGGAAAGTTATTAGAACTGCATCGGATTGTGACTTACTGCAACAGGATGTTATTAATATTCATCATTGGAGCTCTGAAAATAAATTATTTTTCAATATTAGTAAATGTTCAATAGTAACATTTTCAAGAAAAAATCATCCTATCCAGTATAAATATGTGATGGATGAAAACAGTTTAACGCGTAAAGACAAAATTACAGATTTAGGTATCATCTACGACAATAAACTTTCATTTAATGACCACATACAAAAAGTAGTAAATGAAAGTTTAAAATCTTTAGGTTTTATAATTAGAAATTCGGGTCAGTTTAAAATGAAAAATACACTTTCCCGTCTGTATTACACATACGTTAGATCAAAATTGGAATATTGCTCGGTAATATGGTCACCTTTCTATAAGATTCATACAGAGAAAATTGAAAAAGTTCAGAAAAGGTTTCTGCGTTACCTTGACTTCAAACTTGCTGGAACGTATCCTTTATTAGTGCCCTATCACAATTTGTGTGTCAAATATAATGAACCCCCTCTTAGTGTAAGGCGTGACGTAGCAACATTAACCTTTCTGTACAAAATTATTCATTTTCAAATTGAATCATGCGGTAGTTTGTTAACAAAAATTTTATTTCATGTTCCTAAATTGTCATCTAGACACAAAACGACTTTTTATTTGCCGACCCCCCGAACAAATGTCTTATTAAATTCGCCGGTATATAAAGCTTGTTGGATTTATAACAGCATTTGTGAAAGCGTCGACATATTTCTTTCACAATTCAAACTTTACAAAGTACAGTGTACATCTTTACTTCATTTCAAGGTTGTATCTGGAATCGGGATGCTCATCTAAATATCTGAATGCCTAAAACCCATGTATCATCAAGACGCTTGTTGGTGTATCATATATTGCGTTTTTATTTTGCTTTTTACGTTTTGTATTGTGTTATTTCTTTCTTTCCTTTCTTTTCTCATCATCTTAAGAAATATATTAACTTAGGGAACTTTTAATGTACATGCAGCAGTCAGGTTTGCCAAATTGTGCCAGTTGTGATCGTGGTTGTTTTCTTTTGATGTTACCAGTGGTTCAGTTATTTTTATTATGATTTAAAAAAGATACAGTGGTTAGGTTTGGCTAACCTGATTTGTTGTTAGCATTAATTTATTTAAGTTTATAATTGCATATGTTATTTCTTAGGTGGTGGAGAGGTGACTTTTCGGGTGTCCCCCGCTTCAGGGTTAGGTCATATCGGCTTTGTCGGGGGCCGGGTTCTGGAGCGGATAAATGTCCGAGAGCCATCTATGTATTTATTTCGTATTTATATATATATATTATTATTATTATTATTTATACGCTGTGACCTGTAATTGGTTTCCTGTAACTGTTGGTCGCAGGTTAAATAAATAAATAAATAAATAAATAAATAAATAAATGTGTGATATACGACGTTTTATCTTACAGTAGCAATTCTTGTGCCTAAATAGTTTGCGCCGTCAGAATATGTCGCGAAATAAATTTATAATTAGTCGCCTATGATTTGTGATATACGTTTGACAGTACTGAAGTGCATTGGCAGTACTGAAGTGTATTGTCAGTCTATATCAAATTCGAGGTTCGTAGGTTAGCGTTTGTTTGTTATTTGACACAGACTGACGCAAAACTTAACCTGAAAATTACGATTTTGGCATAGCTTGACAGTCCTACCAACAATGCAGTAGTATAAATAATGAAAACTCACTTGTGAATAAAACTTCATTTTAGTCACTGAAAACAGTTGTATAATGTATGGTAATAGGTGCTACTGTAAAATAATTAGTAGATTATATTATAAGTGAGAGAAATGCATCATTATTTGTGAGTGAGGATTTTGAATCGCGAGTGCCCCAGCACGAGCGATACAATTTCTCCCGAACTTATAATGGCATTTCGCTCATGTGTGATATACGACGTTTTATCTTACAGTAGCAATTCTTGTGCCTAAATAGTTTGCGCCGTCAGAATATGTCGCGAAATAAATTTATAATTAGTCGCCTATGATTTGTGATATACGTTTGACAGTACTGAAGTGCATTGGCAGTACTGAAGTGTATTGTCAGTCTATATCAAATTCGAGGTTCGTAGGTTAGGTTTTGTTTGTTATTTGACACAGACTGACGCAAAACTTAACCTGAAAATTACGATTTTGGCATAGCTTGACAGTCCTACCAACAATGCAGTAGTATAAATAATGAAAACTCACTTGTGAATAAAACTTCATTTTAGTCACTGAAAACAGTTGTATAATGTATGGTAATAGGCGCTACTGTAAGATAATTAGTAGATTATATTATAAGTGAGAGAAATGCATCATTATTTGTGAGTGAGGATTTTGAATCGCGAGTGCCCCAGCACGAGCGATACAATTTCTCACGAACTTATAATGGCATTTCGCTCATGTGTGATACACGACGTTTTATCTTACAGTAGCAATTCTTGTGCCTAAATAGTTTGCGCCGTCAGAATATGTCGCGAAATAAATTTATAATTAGTCGCCTATGATTTGTGATATACGTTTGACAGTACTGAAGTGCATTGGCAGTACTGAAGTGTATTGTCAGTCTATATCAAATTCGAGGTTCGTAGGTTAGCGTTTGTTTGTTATTTGACACAGACTGACGCAAAACTTAACCTGAAAATTACGATTTTGGCATAGCTTGACAGTCCTACCAACAATGCAGTAGTATAAATAATGAAAACTCACTTGTGAATAAAACTTCATTTTAGTCACTGAAAACAGTTGTATAATGTATGGTAATAGGTGCTACTGTAAAATAATTAGTAGATTATATTATAAGTGAGAGAAATGCATCATTATTTGTGAGTGAGGATTTTGAATCGCGAGTGCCCCAGCACGAGCGATACAATTTCTCCCGAACTTATAATGGCATTTCGCTCATGTGTGATATACGACGTTTTATCTTACAGTAGCAATTCTTGTGCCGAAATAGTTTGCGCCGTCAGAATATGTCGCGAAATAAATTTATAATTAGTCGCCTATGATTTGTGATATACGTTTGACAGTACTGAAGTGCATTGGCAGTACTGAAGTGTATTGTCAGTCTATATCAAATTCGAGGTTCGTAGGTTAGGTTTTGTTTGTTATTTGACACAGACTGACGCAAAACTTAACCTGAAAATTACGATTTTGGCATAGCTTGACAGTGCTACCAACAATGCAGTAGTATAAATAATGAAAACTCACTTGTGAATAAAACTTCATTTTAGTCACTGAAAACAGTTGTATAATGTATGGTAATAGGCGCTACTGTAAGATAATTAGTAGATTATATTATAAGTGAGAGAAATGCATCATTATTTGTGAGTGAGGATTTTGAATCGCGAGTGCCCCAGCACGAGCGATACAATTTCTCACGAACTTATAATGGCATTTCGCTCATGTGTGATACACGACGTTTTATCTTACAGTAGCAATTCTTGTGCCTAAATAGTTTGCGCCGTCAGAATATGTCGCGAAATAAATTTATAATTAGTCGCCTATGATTTGTGATATACGTTTGACAGTACTGAAGTGCATTGGCAGTACTGAAGTGTATTGTCAGTCTATATCAAATTCGAGGTTCGTAGGTTAGCGTTTGTTTGTTATTTGACACAGACTGACGCAAAACTTAACCTGAAAATTACGATTTTGGCATAGCTTGACAGTCCTACCAACAATGCAGTAGTATAAATAATGAAAACTCACTTGTGAATAAAACTTCATTTTAGTCACTGAAAACAGTTGTATAATGTATGGTAATAGGCGCTACTGTAAGATAATTAGTAGATTATATTATAAGTGAGAGAAATGCATCATTATTTGTGAGTGAGGATTTTGAATCGCGAGTGCCCCAGCACGAGCGATACAATTTCTCACGAACTTATAATGGCATTTCGCTCATGTGTGATACACGACGTTTTATCTTACAGTAGCAATTCTTGTGCCTAAATAGTTTGCGCCGTCAGAATATGTCGCGAAATAAATTTATAATTAGTCGCCTATGATTTGTGATATACGTTTGACAGTACTGAAGTGCATTGGCAGTACTGAAGTGTATTGTCAGTCTATATCAAATTCGAGGTTCGTAGGTTAGGTTTTGTTTGTTATTTGACACAGACTGACGCAAAACTTAACCTGAAAATTACGATTTTGGCATAGTTTGACAGTCCTACCAACAATGCAGTAGTATAAATAATGAAAACTCACTTGTGAATAAAACTTCATTTTAGTCACTGAAAACAGTTGTATAATGTATGGTAATAGGCGCTACTGTAAGATAATTAGTAGATTATATTATAAGTGAGAGAAATGCATCATTATTTGTGAGTGAGGATTTTGAATCGCGAGTGCCCCAGCACGAGCGATACAATTTCTCACGAACTTATAATGGCATTTCGCTCATGTGTGATACACGACGTTTTATCTTACAGTAGCAATTCTTGTGCCTAAATAGTTTGCGCCGTCAGAATATGTCGCGAAATAAATTTATAATTAGTCGCCTATGATTTGTGATATACGTTTGACAGTACTGAAGTGCATTGGCAGTACTGAAGTGTATTGTCAGTATATATCAAATTCGAGGTTGGTAGGTTAGGTTTTGTTTGTTATTTGACACAGACTGACCTAACCTGAAAATTACGAATTTGGCATAGCTTGACAGTGCTACCAACAATGCAGTAGTATAAATAATGAAAACTCACTTGTGAATAAAACTTCATTTTAGTCACTGAAAACAGTTGTATAATGTATGGTAATAGGCGCTACCGTAAGATAATAGTTATTTACTATACAAGTGGGATAACAGCATCATTAATATACGTGTGTGTATATCAATGATGCATTATCACACATGTATTGTACAAAATTTTATCTACGACTGCCTAAAATTGAGAAGAGTGCATTAAGTGAAGTGTCAGATCTGTCATTTTCAAAAATATTTAGTAGGAAAATGTCATTATGTCATTCACTTGACACTATTTCAGTTAGGTAATGAAGTCATTACACAACTCAGTTGCGTAATGAAACCATTACATAACTGAGTGGTGTAATGAGCTTCATTACCCAACTGAAATAGTGTCAAATGAGTGACGTAATGAGTTACTTATTCCACTGGAGTAGATAAAATCAATTTTTATTGACTGTTATGATTAATATACTCGTTGTTGCGTAAATGCCATCTTATTTTCATTTTTGCTTGATACCAGTAAACTTAGTGCAGTGTAAACTTTTGCCTGTCACAGTGATAAATGTTTTCATAAACAAGATGCAATCTGACATTCACCTACAGACTTAAGTTAAGACATGACTAGATCTTTTATCTTTCTTTCCAAGACCTGCTGTATCTTGTCGTCGTCGTCTTTAGCAGAAAAAATCTTTTCAGTCAATTACGCAGCTTTTTTTTCAATTAGCTTTTACTAAACAACCTTTTCAAATTCAATATATTTTGTTTACATTCCACTGTCCCTAATATTTATTTTTACCCAGGTTACTAACGCTTGCTAGATATAGATATATAAAATTTCCTTTCTTTAACACCTGTCCTAAATGAGCTTTTTTGGAACACACGGTACTTTATTCCAAAGAGTGTTTGAGGAATTAATCTTTTAATAAAAAAATGTGTACAATTTGGTGCATGGTTTATAAGTGCTGGTAGAAAACCGATTTGGCGGTTAACCGCGGTTTTCCGTAAATCGACAACCTGTAAACCGGATAACCGAAAACCTGATTTTGAACCGGTTGATGGAGCGATTTGGAAACCTGTAACTAGTGTTACGATTTGCGTTCTTGTGTGAAAATGAACTTTACGCGGTTGTTCGAATAGACTGTAGTTTAGTTAGCCATAAACAATTTGTAACGTAAATATGTCTAAAGTAGAATTTCGTAGGTAGGTAGAGACCGTCAAAGAAGACTGATTATTTTATTTTCTAAATAAAAAATTAAATGTCACAGCAATCGCTATGTGTCTTATATTATTTGAAAGAGTGGGCTCTGGAGATGTGTATAAACAATTGTAGAATTTTTTGACACTTAGCAAAATAGACACATGGTTAGTGTCACAACGTGTTTTTTGCGTTGAACAATTTATCAACAGTAATATCCCAAGTGCATTAAAATAGCCGATTAAATTTTGACGTTTTCTGTCAGAATGTTTGGCTAAGAAATTTGTCACGTAAATTTGCCGCTCAACAAGAATCCCGAGTGCGCAACACGAGGGATTTTGAAGCGGAAAATTTACGAGATATATTTCTTCAGAGCAAAACATTCTGACAGAAAATCGCCAAAATTTATTCAGGTTAGTTTACATGCACGCGGGATGTTCGGCGTGATTATTTCCTGAATAAATAGATAAAATTCAGTTGGTGAAGCACCTTTAATAATCATGTTAAAATTATGCACAAGCTATTAAATTTTGACATAAATCTAACCTCGGTTAAATTTTTACGTTTGAATTTTAGTCATTATTAAACTGACAGAAACCATGGTGATTACGCATTATTATGGATATGAAAGAAATAATCAACAGTAATATCCCAAGTGCATTAAAATAGCCGATTAAATTTTGACGTTTTCTGTCAGAATGTTTTGCTAAGAAATTTGTCAAGTAAATTTGCCGCTCAACAAGAATCTCGAGTGCGCAGCACGAGGGATTTTGAAGCGGAAAATTTACGAGATATATTTCTTCAGAGCAAAACATTCTGACAGAAAATCGTCAAAATTTATTCAGGCTAGTTTACATGCACGCGGGATGTTCGGCGTGATTATTTCCTTAATAAATAGATAAAATTCAGTTGGTAAAGCACCTTTAATAATCATGTTAAAATTATGCACAAGCGATTAAATTTTGACATAAATTTAACCGCGGTTAAATTGTGACGTTTGAATTTTAGTCATTATTAAACTGACAGAAACCATGGTGATTACTCATTATTATGGATATGAAGGAAATAATCAAAGTTAATTCAATTATTCAAGTACAACGTTTGTTTCGAAGAGAATTGCATGTTGGCAATGCTCCTATGCGTAATACCATTTCCACCTGGGTTAGAAAATGGCGAAATAATGAATCAGTTTTAATCGATCTGTTGGCCACTTGTGGCATACAATATTTGTTAAATAAATCTCCTGTTACACTTCAACAAACCGTTTTGTTTAAATTTGTAACTTATGACACTACATTTTATCTAGAAAATAAATAGTCAGTACTCTTTGACGGTCCCTGTATTTCTTTCTTTCAAAATTATTATAATTGTAATTTCTATTTTGACTGTTCCAATTATTTCTGTAATTTATTCCCTGATCAAAATTTCAGTTGTAATTGTTGATGCAATGATTTCTTCCAGCTGGTCTTTTATTATAATTATTATAATTATCAAATTTCCTTTTTCCGAAATGTTGATATACTTATTACATTTTCTGTTTTCATACTGTCCCTTTCATTTTAAATAGTCGTGTCGTAATTTCTAATTATTCCGACAACATCTTTTAAGGTCTTTATGTTTTGTAGAGCCCCGTCTCGTGGATTTTCTGTTTCTAGATGCCGTGGTAAATGCTGTACGATTTGCTCTTCGAACACTTTGGTGTCAAATATTGTACTTTATTAAATCGATTCATTATATACATTTCTCTTGAAATTTCACTTTCTACATGTTGTCCTGTTGTTAAATCAATATTTTTCAGTGAATAACCTCCTACATTAATCATAATTGTAGTATTTTGATTTCACTATACTGTGCCACACATCTGCGTTATTCTTTAATGTCATCTTTATGATTAGTATGATTAGTAGCATTTTATTCTCGTTCGCCATTGCCTTCATGACATCATTTAACTTAGATAAATAACTGATCGGCAATTCTCCCCTGCGTCGATCAAATACCTGTAACACATCTGCGGTATTCCGAAGTTGTTCCAATTTTGGCTACCATTTACATTAATTGTGCTGTTCTATAACATTTTTAGTTGGTCTTTTACATTCCTAAATTTTGTTGAAGTCCTTCCTCCTATTATTATCTTATTGTTCTCATTTCTTATAATTATTCTTTCGTCTCCAATTTCCTATCTTCTGCCTTCTTTGCCATTAACACGAACTGTTTATCCGCACCGTCTGTGTTGTGCCAGCCTTAAACGAGGGGTTGCACAGCACTAGCTAGCTCTAACCCTCGGCAGAATATGGCGTAAATAAAAACCAGGCAGCGGTTCTTAAAAACTTCATTAATTTAATACAAATGGGCGCCAGTCGTTATACACAACATAAAACACAAATCTAGCTAACACAACTAATTACCATCTACCTTGTAAGCCTCTTACTTCAACCTAAATATCTGAAAACACGAGTAGGTTTATGAAGGGTAGTAGTACAAATACCTACCCAAGAAAATATAAGTACCAGTAACAGTAAATACAATTTAATATTCAACACAGTTGTAATACTTATCAAATGTAATTATAGAAGCAATATTAATAAAACAACTCAGGTAAAACGTGACGCTCCCAAATCATAAACGCACAACAATTACTATGAATTATTAAAATTCGAAACCAACAAAACAACATATCAAAACTTATTACGCAAGCAATTGACATCTGCAATGCTATGATTTTTATTTAAGTTAGAGATGCGAACCAGAATCGAAGGTGCGGTTCGCAAGGAACAGAAACATGAAATGGGGCGTTGCAGTGTAAGTTGTTATTCTATCTTGAATTTTTGTTTCTAAACCGTTTAATTTTTCCTCCACTACTTCCTTACCTTCTCCTACATTTTTTCGCCGTTTGTTTGAAAGTATCATCTAGTTGTTTTAATTCATCTTGCAGTTGCAATCTCCTTCTTAATTTCAGTTACGATACCTCCTGTACTATACCCTAAAAATGTACGATAGTTTCGACACCTGTTTGACGATCTCAAAATTTGAATGTGAACTAAACTTATTGGTGGAAACAATGACTCAATGTGGAAAGCACGTCTTTTGACGACATGTGTAGTCAAAATTGTCTTCGCATTTTACTCAGCTGTTTTCTTGGAAGTGTGTATTCTGTGTACCTATATTAAAAACTCCCCCCTTACTCCACACAGCGCCGCCGACGTTTGGGATATTTCATGTTGTTTGATACTATTGTGTAAAGTGTTTCCATTAACCAACATAGGCCAACAGTTATATTATTTTTCATCCTACATGATTAGAAAATCGAATTTTACCATCTCCATAGAGACGAGAAAGGCAAGAAAAAAAATTCGACGTTTTCCAGTAGGGGAAGCTGCAATAATCTGTCAAACCAAATTTAAAAAAAAATCACGTTTATAATTAACTTTTTTGCTTTAAATAATAGCTATTCCCCTTCTACAAAAATATTTGCTCAATAAAACTTAATTTTAGCAATGTATTCGTTGTATTTTTAATATACAATAAACATCAGATAGATTTCTGTAGAAGCTTATGTCTAACTACGGGTAGATGGCGCTGCAGTTACAAACGCTATTCGATATGCCAAGATTTGCAAATTGCTTTATTATTGTTGACAGCTCTGTCAATTTCAAAATAATAACCTGGATGAGAGTTATGTTGAAATAGTATATTGTATGTTAAGAGCTGAAAGTGCATTCTTGCCGCTTGCGCATGAATATTGCTGGTTGAGACGAAGTCGAAACCAGCAATCGTGCAAAAGCGGCAAGCGCACTTTTAGCTCGAAATATACATACTATTTTTTCGACGACTGAGCATATTATTAAAGGAAAATATCAAATTTCGTTTTACCGCAAAAATTAATTGACAATCAAGTTAACATTACTCGCGCAGTCTATGACATGTGACGCGATTATTTCCACAAATGACGGGCGTTGTCAAGGAAACATTCGAACGTGGCTACCTATTTTGTTCACGCGGAAACCCAAAACGCTCGGCGAGCGGCAAAATGATGAAAACGCACGCTCAGTGGCAAACGTCAACTTTCTGTTGTCAAATGACAGTGAGAAAAATCTACTTTCGATGTCAGTCGTCGAAAAAAATTATTGCAGGATGGTGTTTCCGGATGAAAAATAATGTGTAAACCATGGGCGGTAAAGTGATTTTCCAGGCTTCAAGAAGTGTCCAGGCTCGCTAAAGCTCGCCTGTCCATTTCTTCTTTCAGCCTGGAAAATAATCACTTTACCGCCTAGGTTTACAATATACTATTGTTAAATCCGGTTAGGAATTCTTCGATTTTTCAATACTCAATTGGATACGAAAAAGTTGAATTCTTGCAAACTAGAATGGAAAAATAAATTGGATGCGGAAAAGTTGAATTTTTCCAAACTAGAATGGAAAAAAGACAAAAAAGAATCAATGCAAACTTTATTTTTTATATATGTTAACTACAAAATTAGAGCAGAAAGGCAGAAAGAAAGAGAGCAACGATTTTATGTTATAGGATAATTAAATAATGAGTAATTTTTTACCGGATTTAACAAACTCTTGTGTAAAATACTTTGGGAAAAGCATGTTTTTCCGTTTACGACGTGTTTTTTTTTCTCGGCTGACGCCTCGAAAAAAATCTCACGTCTAAAACGGAAAAACATTACTTTTCCCAACTTATTGTACAAATAGCTATTATATATATCATTCCAATGTTAATAACTGCTGCTGTAATTTTGTTGTACGATAATTTTTGGGCAAGAATACGATAGTTTTGAGCTGTTAGTACTATATTTTTTCCTTAGGGGGCTGGCGACAGTGTTGCCACCAACGGCGAAAAGTCGCTAAATCTAGGGTATTTAACGAGAGGTTAAAGTGGTTTAGCTAAAAAAAAAAATAGGAATTGCGATTAGCGACTTTTTTAGCTTTATTGATATATTTTAGTTTGAAATTCTAGGGTATTATTGGTAAATATTTACTTTAGCTTGAAACGCTTAAATTGCAACTTTTGGAAGCGATTTTATACTATTCCTATGGTTTACGGCCTGCTGAATTTTAATCTGTTGTCGGAAGAGGCAAAAAATCTGTATTTTCACCAAGTAAATACCAAACTAAAATGTACATTAACTAACACAATTGACACTTCCAGCGATAGCTACGTTGCCAACATACATATTATTTGCAAATTTGTTAT
>CALNHX010003322.1:0-102820 GCA_940337035.1 Agriotes lineatus | reverse complement strand
ATAATATTTCCAGTTTGCAACAGAACCCGTTTTTTTAAATTTAGAAAATGCTTTGTTTCTTAGGGATATCATAGTTCTAATAGTATCTGTGAGCCATGGACAATTGGGTTTTGTGAACGTGACTGTGACTGTTTTAAAGAAGGTGTGCAAATCAAACAAAGTTAGTATATAGTTATTTTAAAAAATCAATTTATCATCAATATTATCTATATTATAAATTAGATTCCAAGGCGTGAATTGGAAATCGTGGTGAAATGCTCCGACATCAAAATGTTTGAAATTTCTGAAAGTATGTAGAGTTGGCATGCTTTTAGCTATTCAAAAAATTAAACTGTGATCACTAGGATGATGCATGGGTATTACTCCACAATCATGTATTGTACCGATAACTTATAAACTTAACTATTACCGGATGTGATTTTCTTAAACGGCTATCGCTTGATACAGACCACTTCTTCAATATTTTCATTTGACGCTTCCTGGATGCCAAAAATACGGACACAATTCCTACGAGAATATTGTTCCAACTGCTCAACCCTAGCTTTTATCTTTCGTTTTCTTCTAACAAGGCGGCATTACTTTTTTGAAGAGTAGATATTTGTTCACTGGATCGTTGCATAAAGTCACTCACAATTTTATAAACTGCATCCTGTACGACTATGTTTACTTGGGTTCGTAGCAGGTCCAGAAAATCTTGATTTACCATTAGATCTTTTATTGTCGAACTAACTACATCCTTCATCGTGTTCTTATCCTTTTCCAATCTTTTTTCCGGCATCTTAGCAACAATTAACAACCCAAAGCACTATTTTTCGGCAGTAAATGGAAATTAAAGCTTTACGTGAGGAGCACCCACTGTGTACGTATAGTCTGTGTGACGGACCATTGACATTTCTACTTCATCAAAACCAATCTTACAGTTGTGGGAGCAACCTGTCCTCTGAAACCGTTTTGTACTCCGCTTGGCACATGGCTCCCTCGACAACGTATAAGTGTCCCATGCACATTACAAATCGCAATCTGAATTATACCTCTCAATTGTTTTTCTCCTAATAGACGTATCTTGTAAGATTTTAAATCTACAATAAAAAATAATTAACAATAAATATATAGGTAAGATTATATACTACACGTTACAATTTGCCAATCATGGAAGGTTGAATGTTTATGATTATGAGCTCATACTATTGTATTTCTGGTCATCTCTGGAGTTATTTGAGGTTGCTTTACAGGTCTTCTGCATTTGAATTCAAGCTCTTCAAGTTTCACCTTAACAGTTTAAATTGATACCTTGCAGTGAGACTCTCCCAACTTTGTATTTATATCAGCATGACTTGCCGTCTTGTATTTCAAGGCAATTTTCTGTAATTACCTCTTGCTTCTTGGAGTTATGACCTGCTGTCTTCCAAATCAACCAGCACGTATCATAGGTTAGTTCGCTTTCAATTTTCTGTTTAAATGGCACAATATTGACTGTGATACTGCACATTTTTTAGCTATCTGACGTTGACTAGGCTCTGTATTGTCTACTAAAGTAAGTATGTATAGCTTTTTCTCTGAAGTGAGTTTTTTTCTATGCATCTACAAAAATATAATGGTAAAACATCAAATAAATTTCTTTATTTTTTGCAACTCATCTTTTTCAATAATTTTAAAACATGCACAAATGTAGTAGCAAACTTCACAAAGCAATTTTTGTACTTACACTCTTATAAATTGGTATTAATCGTTGTTTAAATCTATTCCTTCCAGAAACACTTGCTCGAATTTGTAGGTTATATACAAGAATGTCTTGAATTGTCTGAATTTTTGCCGGCTATACAATCATTTTTAACATTATGCAGCCTTAACAGCACTGTATAGATGGTGGCTGCATACACAAACATGAAATTAAAAGTCGATTAATTAGTAATATGGATTTACAAGAATATAACTATTGAGTCTAATAAAGTGATAAATACCTAGCAATAGCTTAATAATATAAAAACAACTGAGAATTCGCATCCGGGCAGTAATGCAATATTTTCAAGTAGATACTCATAATATGCAGCCTGAATTGCGCGTAAGACATCGCCTCTACAATCACAGAAATAATGCCTGGAACTACAAACGCGCCAAGCCGTAATAGAGACGTTTAGTTTCGTATTAATCCAGGAAGCAGTGAATTTTGCGATCACATTTTTAAAATATTCATATAAATGTCGCTATTATATGTATTGCGTTGGTAAAATAATAGACAAATCTCAACATAAAATCATCTTGAAAAACTTTTTTTACGTAATTCTAAATGTAAGTAACGTATAAATATTAGCAAACTTATTAATTTTAATTTTTCCTGATAGATTGACAAACTACAACAGACCTATCAACCCTCCATAAAATGGTACAAACACCCAAATATGCAATCACATATTAAAATAACATGCCAGAAAATTTTATTTAAAATGAACATATTCCACAACAATCACTGCTTAAAGGTAAATTAACCTTTATTGTTTTATACGCAACCATTATTTTTATAATTTTAACCCCATTTATATTTTTACGGAAAAATTTAACCTAAAATTTTACTCAAGGCCTGCGTTCCGAAAAAAGCGCTCAGTAATTAACCATAACACATTATATACTTATTAAAAAGGTAACACTTTAATACTCATATTCATAATTACTTTTTTCGACAACCGGAAAAAAACGGGGACATTCACGCATCGCTATCAATGCGCAATGTTCAAACTTTGTTTAAACATGGATTTAGCATTAAGAGTGTAAAACAAAGTGAAATTGGGCAAATACAAAAAAACAAGCGAGTTACAAAACTAGCAAAAGCGTGCCAATTCCGTGTTTACAAACAGACGCTGCAGTTTATCAACCGTAGTAGGTCATGTTACGAAGCATACAGTGAGCGCTTTTTACAAACTGTGCAGTTTGCGCGGCCAGTGGGTCAGATGACAAACAAAGTGTATACAATTACGCTATTTTAAAACGCATATGAATGTAATTTTACTAATAGGTCGTGAAAACACGACACACATTACCTGTATATATAGTTCTGTATTGTGATTTTAAATTCAATATACCTTTAGCAATGATCGTATATTCATTGATGGTGGTTGACAAAGGCTACAATTGTCAGTAACGAGGTGGTTTGGCCTGACCATCTCACACTATCTCTTATAACAACGAATTAAGCTTCAATTCCTGTCAAGGAATTAACCTGGTTCTACAAACTATAAAAAAGTGCTAAGTTCCAGAGTGGATTTGGCTACCTTTTTTACACGCAAAGTTTGCCATTTTTTAACGTTTTTTAACTCAAAACGCCTTCTGCTTCGGAAAACATTTTGCATAACCCCAACATAAACTATCGAATCACTTACCTATAGGTAATTAAATACTTATTTAATCTTGCCATGTCCTATAATCACCTACTCTTCTTCGAGCTCCTCAATTTCAATTGGTTTTTACATGTTATTTAAAAAATTGAACTACAATTAAAAAGACAAAAGAGGAAAAGAAAATCCTACTTAATTTTTCAACCTTGTAAGTATATTAATTTGGCAAACAATTATGAGTAATTAATAACTTTCTTTTTTCCTCTACTAGGTCAGCTGCTTTCCCTACTTCATTATTTATATTAAAAAAAAAATAATCACTTGTAACTAATATTTCCTTTAATTATTAGAAAACATTAAATGTATTTTCTAATTAAACCTAGATTCACTAAAATGTTCACTTTTCTTACAAATTTTGTCTGATGAAGCTGCTAACTTACAGCGAAACATTACACTAAATAAAGTTTTATAATTGTTTATTTGACTAATGCTCTTATTCAGTTTTACTGAGTAACTATTTCAATTACAAATTTTAGCTGACATTTCTCCTACATGTATTTATTATTACTTAAACAGCTCAATATCAAAACTTTTAAATTCGTTTTTATTTTGTTGAATCCATAATTTTTAAGGAATCTAAGAGATTTCTCATCTCCGGGGAGTAATCAACAGATTTATAAATTGTTTTTAAAATGATTTTGGCAATTTTTATGTGACTATAATTTTGACAATTTTCAATATCCTGAGTTCTGTTGCTCCCGAGTAAATTGGCCTCAAGAGATAGACAACGTTTTCATGAGCTGTTGTAACACGAAATGGCTTATCTGCTTCGTTTGAAGGTATAATTGTATTTCACTGAGACCAATTTATTGTCATTTTGTAATTTATTTAGTAATTTCCACGGAGAGAAACGCCCAGCGATTAGGCAATTGGTCCTGCACATGTGTGTCTTGTCAAAGGCAGGTTTCCTGCAAGCTGCAGTTTTCTACTTAATGCAGTTTCCTACTAAACTGCAACTTTTCCGCCGAGGGCAGTAATAGTTGTCGCTAGATGGTGATACAGTTTGGCGTCATTTCCGGCTCGCCAAAAATGTCACAAAGTCGTTAAACGTTCGTTTTGTTTCTTGTGCCGTATCTTTCGCCATCGGGCTCTTGGAGCTTTCCTGAGATGGATTGTTGCATTAGTGGAATTACTAGCTAGGTCAGGCTAATGTAGGATAATTGATTGAGGCATATTTTCGACCCAAAACCATGCAGATATAAATTGTTTGCTGAGCACATTTTTGTGTGAGATTCTGGCAGATTCTTTCTGGTAAGGCATTTCATTGTTTGTTGTTCAATTTGCTAATTTGGAATATATATATAGCCTTCACCCTACGGGCTACTCTATTCAAGTAGAAAGGAAGTCTTCAGATTAGCCGGTTGACTTGGAGTTTTTGACTGAACTCATTCTCGCTGCCCTGATTGGGACGAGCAGTACCCGAATTAGCTTCCTGTGTCCGCCTCTGTCCTGGCAGAAGCTGGTGGAATCTAATATCGCCTCCACCTCGTGCTGCACGATGTTATTTGACCTATAAATTCATATGCCTTCGCTTTAGGGCTAACGGCTTCACCATTGTATTAGCAAATTGTATTTTATGTGTGCAAACCGGCTTTCAGCTGAGTTTAATTCAGGTATAAATAACGTCGCTTCGCATGCAACACAACTAGCTGAGTGGATAGTTACACCACTTACGTTTGTTCCTATAATTATCGCCATATCAAGTTTGCCTCCTGGAAAAGCGGTCCCAGCATATCATAAGGTTACCGATAAAACATACAGATATCTGAATGTGTGAGTATTTGGAGTGCAATTAAATCATTAAGGGTGGAACGCAGTAATGTAATAATGTTCATTCAGTATACGGGATGCTTCAAAATTATCTGCTTTGGCTAATTTACAGTTTTAAATTAATTCAGTTTGGAAAATAGCTTTTATATTTACTCAACAAGGGCTGTGTTTTCCTATGCACACTGTCTCAGGTTTGATCTAACGGGTGTTCATAAACAGTCGTCATCCCAGTTGCTTTGAAAAACAAAATGTTATATCTTTGATTAATTCGTGCAACACAATGAAACGTCATTGAGTACTGTCATAGCGCAGTTTTTCTCAATTATAATAGACATACGTTTTTGAAGTAAAAACCTACTGGGATGACGACTGTTTATGAACACCCGTTATTAAGATTGTGATATTTAAATATGTGATATGATATTTATTATGTGATCGTATTGTTATTGTTCGTTAATGCCAGTAATTACAAATCGATCTTATTCCCCCCTGTTGTCGATCCATTACGCCCTTCCACTGAGTTAGTACAACTGCATGTTCCGATCCAATACCGGCAATTAATAATGTAACAGCACTATTTTTAATAATTTTTGGATATCCCCAATTGCCCTGGTCATAATTTTCATATCTGCTATTGCTGGTAATAATTTAAGTATTTTTTGTTACAGAATTACGCTTTCCCATGGCATGGTGCAATTCGGAAGAGACTTTCAACTACAACTATATACAACAAACTCGCAGCAGTGCAGAATAGTTTGTTACAAACATTTTTAAACCGAATTGATTGTACATACTGTTCATCTTGATTAATGGATACTGTACTACTCTTCAAATCCCTGCATCATATTAGAATATTTGTACCAACAGAGAAGAACACTGCTTTGCAGAACTAGAAGTGGAAATCTGTTGCAATTTACTTTTGGAAAACAATAGAATCAATGGAAGTCAAATTATCCTGAAAACTTCGGCTCACATTACAGCAGATGGCAGAGGCGCCTCGCCTTTAAAGGGAGTTACTACAAGCAGTGAATGTAGATGTGATTGCTGTAGACAGAAGATGTAAGCTGCAGTATTTGCAGCTGAAAAGACCTCTATAGTCACAAACTATATGAGGTTCAAAGAAGGTTGTAGTTGTTGTTAGTAGGATTCCTGCATAGCTTCTTCTGAAACCAAAAATTGTATATTTGCTAGGATTTCTAACATCAGCATCTCCGTTTTGTTAGGACATTTGGGGTTGCTTTTCTTCATATTTATATATCCTGTTCAATTTAATCTTCTTCCGTTAGGTTTGGGCCAGACCAATATTATTTTGGAAATGATAATATTTTAGTGAGTATATCTAGAGCATCTCGCTTTGAATATTTACTGGATTGCTTTGTTTCTGGGTATAAATATAACTTTCATTGTCACCAATGAGCTTTGAAAAGAAATTTGTGATTTCTGAAGTGTTGGTAAGAATTTCACATCATCTATGTCATCTACCATTTCAAGATGGTAGCGATCCTGTTGGTTCGCCCAAGTTGGAAATTACTGCAAATCTCATGCAATATTTAGCCTTCAGGAGCAAGTAGACTGTAATATCAAACTGAAATGATGAAGTGTTAATTTTTCAGGCAATTCTTTGAAATGAGAAGAAATTCAGTTGAATTTTAAAAATACCTTTGTGTAACGAAAGTATTTTACAGTGGTTACTTAAATAACAGCATTTTGCTATTACGGCTATTTTTGAGCACAGTCGCGCACCGGATTTGGAGCTTGTAATGTTTATATTTCTCTGTTATTTATGATAAGTCGTCTTTGTTTTATACGAACTGGTCAATACTAAAATTATTAAATTTAAAAAAAGCAATATAAGTAAAGGTAAGTCCTTAAATGTCAAAAGGAACTTGTTATACAAAACGTAGTATACATCTATCTAGTAATGTTTTTGTGTGAAAAGTTTGAAAACACGGCACTACACTACATTGAAAGAACTGCACATTGTTGTTGGTTCAGCAATATCTCCTATGCAAATAATCAAATTTTACAGGAGACGAAAATAAGTAGTTCTGTTCAACTCTAAATGACATACAATATTTGTTGAAAAATAAAATGATACCCCATTTTTAATTGTAAATAAATTAAATTAGTGCAATTATCACAAAATTTTAATAAAATATTACCGTTGTTTGTAATTAATAACACAGAGGAGGTATTACTTAAGTCCAAATAAGATCACATAAGTGGTATTACACTGGTTGATTAATTGAAGCTAGAAAGTAAGTACATTAATAGTCTCAAATGTATTTTTTAATTTAACCCTTAAATACCTAAGCTCACAAATCTACGTAAAAGCCGAAGTGGGGTCACCAAGGCCCCCCTCTGATTTTTCGTCAATTTAACTGTCTAAATGTACTTAATATCTTCTACAATAATAATACTGAGAGCTATATTAAACTTTTTTTGTATATATTATTAATACAAATTTAACAATAAGGAAGGTAACTGTAAAAATAAACAAAAATACTCTTACAAAATTCATCGAAATGTGGAGGGTAAAATAGAATACGACTACAACTGCACTTTTTTGATTATTGATGCCTCTAGTTACTCCTTAGCAGCACAATCAATCCATACAATGGTAGTAACTTTTCTACGGTGGGCTTCACATACAGTGCAAATTCATGAACTGCGAACACGAGTAAATCAAGGCGAATTTACGATTGCCTAAAAATACGCCAAGACCGATGGACAGTCGGTCTAAAGTACTCTGATATTAATCCACGGGTCGTCTGCGTTGATTGTTTAAGTAATTGTTCAACGCAGACGTCTAGTGTAATTTTTTAAAATTAATTATTATATCACAGATAGAATGTATGAAGTACTGTTATTCTGTGATTAATTCAGGTGATAAATTCAAAGTTGAAAAACAGGATTTTTAGAGATTAACAGTACAGTAAAAGAAGGTAGTTCTCCAAGTAAAACGCATTCTGAAGAACAAACTAACTCAGTAAAAAAAAGATGCAAACAAAAATAAAACTATTTTTATTTCAAACAACAAAATTCAAGAAGTTTAAATTAGCTCGTGTTCAAAGAGCCTGCCTTCTTGCGCTAAACAATAACTTAAGTGATCACAGAAACTTCTCCGCACATTAGCCAACGTATTAGTGCCAGTACTCTAAACTACCCCTTTAATTTTTAAACGCAGTTCTTCAAATCGTTAGTTGTAGTGAAAACGACATTTCAGAGGAAGTTTTAGGCATTTCTGTCACAGTTTCACAAAATTCCATACTTTTGAAATGGCCAACGGGAAGAATATCGCTGCTAAATCTACTAGTTCTGCAATTTATTCAAATAAATAGTCTGGATAGTCATTAGCGGTAATACAAACCTCTTTTAAATACCTGTTTTCATTGGGAACATTAGGCCTTTTGTGCTTTTGGGGAGAAACACATCCAAAGTTTCCAAAATTTGAAATAACTCCATGTAACGTTGATAACGATAAAAAACACCTATTTTCAAATGTTGTGAAAGAATTTTGAATTTCCCGGACCGTTGGACCCTGATAATACCATTTTACAATTTGCACTGATCCGTTGCTTCGTAGTTATCGATTTTAAGATAGAAATGACAGCAGATATTATCTACTGACAAAATACGCAAACTGTCAAAGTTAAATTCTCGGCATTTGTAAATTCGACATATCGTCTGCCGTGTTCGTAGTAAGAAAAATCTCTCTGTATATAAATTTTTTGCAAGTATCATAGGTCACTTTACTTTTCTTATCCTCCTTTCGGGAACACTTATAACATCTACCGCATTTTCTAGGCTCTAGGTTTTTATGTGTCTATGAAGTTGATTATTGTTTGCACGAAGCTCTATGTTTTTGCGTACTAAGTCATTTCCAAGTTTCAATAAAAAGAGGCGTCGACGACAAGAGCTCTGTTTTTGCCATTCTGGGTGCTTGTCAATGTAGATAATAAAAGGCTCCGCCTTTTAGCTACTTTACTATTTATTTTAGACCCAATAAACCTTATATCAAATCAAATGGCATATAAAAACCTACATTTTAGCACTATCAAAAAATTTTTATCTTCAATTGTTTCAGTGGTAACGTCACATGCAATTTTTTTTAATGACCCTGTATATATTTTTTTACATTTTCTGGTAGAAGTTTTTTTTCTCTTTTCAACAATATAAATATTTTATGCCCTTACACAAGAAAATTTTCGAGAAAAATTTAAAAACTTATTGGTGGGAGGCCACGATACAAAACTATAAACAAAAGTGTAACTCAGAAAACAAAACAATATTTATTTACAAAAGGGAACACAAAAAACTAACCATTTATAACAAATGTTCGATATGTAAACCATTATTGACAATACAAATTTGACTTCGTCTATTAACACTTCTTGCGGCGTTTATAAGCATATCTTGAGGAATGCTTTGGCAAGCATTTCTAATCCTTTTTCTGAGATCATCAATATTTTCTGGTGGTGTAACGAAAACAAGGTCCTTAAGGTGTCCCCACAAAAAGAAATCAAGGGGAGTTAAGTCTGGGGACCTAGCTGGCCACTGAATTGGTCCATTTGTGCCAATCCAATTCTGTCCAAAATTTTCGTTTAGGAAATTAGTGTTTATAAGAGAATTATGGACAGATGGATCTTGTTGAAAAATGACGTTATTAAATTCTGCAAGAGGCAATTGTTTCAAATATTCCCGTAATTGGTTTCGTAGAAACTGGTTGTATCTAACTGAATTTAGAGTTCCGTCAATAAAGTAAGGTCCTAACAACCTTCCGTTTAAAATCCCACACCATACATTAACGCTAAATCTTCTTTGAAAGCGATTTTCTCTAATATTTCTGGGATTTTCTGTACTCCAATAATAGTGATGATTTCTATTAAATAAGCCGTTATTGGAAAATGCATTCGTCAGACCATAATATTTTTCTGTAAAAATTAGGATCCTCTTGCTGTCTGTTTACAAAGTAATTACAAAATTCAATTCAACGTAGAGGGTCATTTGCTTCTAAAGTATGCACTAAATGTACCTTATATGGTTTAAAATCATGTTTTCTTAAAATGTGATGTACTGTGCTACATGACACCTGAAGATTATGTGCAATTTCTCGTGTTGAAGTATTTGCATCTTGCTCTACACTTAACAAAATATCCAACTCCAAATTTTCATCTCGTACTTGGCGGTCTCTCTTTATTTTCTTTAGGGAACCCGTATTCCTTAACGTTTCTTCTACTTTACTAAATTTTCGCCGGGAAGGAGCCTGTCTTATCGGGATACCGTGTTCGATAAATACGTAAAGCTTCCGCACTATTTTTCCTGCATTCAAAGAATACTTGCAACATGTCAACCATTTCATTGTTAGTAAACCTGGCCATATTTTGATTTGAATATTAAAGCACAAGAGTATAATACAAGAGAACACTTTAGATTATTCTGAAATCTGACAGTTAAAGCGTTTGTCTACTATTTGTTTTGTTTTTCTGAGTTACGCTTTTGTTTATAGTTTTGTATCATGGCCTCCCACTGTGAACAAGTTTTTGTAATTTTTCACGAAAATTTTCTTATGCAAGTGCATAAAATATTTATATTGTTGAAAGAAAAAAAAAACCTCTACCAGAAAATGTAAAAAAATATATCGATGGCTTAAGTGCAAAACGTCGTATCCCCAATAACCACAATTATTGTTCAGGGCACACAAAAAACCTTTTGGATTTAATAGGACTTTCTGTAAATCAGAATTTTATTATTTTGTTTATGTTGAATCGTTTGTAACCTTTTCCAAAAACATATTTAATTTTAGTTTTATTTTTTCAAAAACTTAGTGGGTTACGTTATTATAGCAAAATTTTGCCGACGAAGCATTAAAACTGCTATTTACCGAGCTAAAACACGGCTGAAAGGCTCAAAAATTATTATACGTGAAGATTTAACCCATAAACGCGTCCTAATTGTTAAAGAAGCTGTCTCAAAGTACGGAAATAAAAATGTGTTTACTAGCAATGGAAACATATTTGTTAAAACTAATAACGAGATACATAAAGTGGCTTCCTTGAACAATTTAACAACTATTAACTAATTATTTAATTATTATTTACTTTATCAGCAGCAGATTGAGTTTATGTATCATTTATCTCATTCGCTTGAATTATTCAAAGTTGAGTGATAAGTATTCTGTTTTGTTTGGTTTGTTGTGACAACGATTTTTATTTTTGAGATGCATGGCTATCGAAATTTTTGTTTAATGTTCATGAAATTGTCGTAAACCTATGACAGGCAATATCAGGACAGCGCACGTAAATGTAAGATCAATACAAGCAAAAATTGAAGATTTAAGACTATTTATATATGAACACCAAATTGACATACTAACTGTTTCTGAAACATGGCTCACTGATAACATTACGGATGAATTTGTTTGTGTTGACGGTTATGATTTTGTAAGAAATGATCGATCTAGTCGAGGTGGAGGATTAGCGATATATGTACGTAATACACTTAATTTTTCAGTTATCAGTATGCCAAATAATATTATTGAGCAGCTTTGGATTCTTCTGAAGTTACCTAATATTAATATAGTTGTGGGTACTGTTTATAATCCACTTGAACGTAATTACCTATTATTCTTAAATGAATGTGAAAATTCTTTATCTTCTCTTTATTTTACTCTGAAAATGTAATATGTCTTGGTGATTTTAATATAGATTTTCTGAAGCCTGATAATCCATCTACAATTTACCTGCAGGACGTATTAACATCTTTTGAATTAAATCAAATTATTAATCAGCCAACCAGAGTTACTAAAACTTCGGCTTCCCTTATAGATCTGATCCTGGTTACTGACAGTTTGTTGATTGGCGACAGCGGTGTGATTGATTGTTACTTAGCAGATCATGATCTTGTGTTTTGTGATATACTTCTAAAACAGCCTCAGGTAAAGCCTGTTACTCGAAATTTTCGAAATTTTGATAAAATAGACCTAGATGGGTTTCATAAAGATTTAGAATCATTATCTCTGCATCACCCTTACACCCTCCGGGTAAAAAAGGGATTTGATTATATATATATATATATCTCTGCATCAAATTTATGAAATTAATAACATTGATGAGAAATTGCTGTTTTTTAATGAAAAAATATTGCAACTGTTTGACAAACATGCTCCCTTGGTCAGATGCAGCTTTCGAAAGCCGTATGCCCCCTGGTTGACGGACAATTTGAAATATCTCATGTCATTAAGAATAAAGCAAAAGCTAAATATAGACAAACGAGACTGCCTCAGCACTGGGAGTATTATAAATCTTTGAGAAACTTAACAACACGCACTATAAACAATGAAAAAAAGGCTTATTTTAATTTTATATCAATAAATAATGAACATAAAACCTTGTGGAAAAGATTAAATGCTTTAGGAATAGGTGCAAGAAAACAAATTTCTATACCAGACCATCTATCTAATCCTGATGTTCTAAATGATTATTTTAAAAATAGTATTCCTAAGGTTGATGCAACTTTAACTCAAAATCGACAAATTGACATTTTAAAAACGTATGGCAGCAATGAAAATCACCATTTAAATTTTAATTTTACGCTTATTGATTACCCCACCTTAGTCAAAATCTTAAACTCACTTAAATCTAATGCTACTGGTAGTGATAATATCAATATTACTATGATCAAGTTATGTGGTCCTACAATTCTGCCATACATTATTCATATTATAAATTCATGTATCTTGGAAAACAAATTTCCACAGTGTTGGAAGCATGCTTTGGTTAAACCATTTCCTAAAATTAAACAACCAGTTGAAATTAAAGACCTACGCCCTATAAGCGTTCTTCCAGCACTGTCGAAGGTTCTCGAAAGAACAATTCACAATCAATTAAGCGTTCATATCAATGAACATAATTTTCTGCCTCCAGTACAATCCGGTTTTAGGCCAGGGTATAGCTGCACAACAGCTCTATTAAAGGTAACGGACGATATTTTGGCTGCAACTGACCAAGGTAACATTACTGTTCTTGTTTTGTTGGATTATAGCAAGGCTTTTGATACAGTTCATCATTATACTTTGATTTCAATTCTGAGATATATTGGTATTGGACCAGATGCGCTATCATTGCTGACCAGTTACTTGAATAATAGATCCCAAACTGTTATATTAGACAGCAGTACCTCTGGTTCGATGCATTTATCGCAGGGTGTTCCACAGGGATCGATCTTGGGTCCTCTGTTATATTCATTGTATACCTCAGTTTTTATGAATTGCGTAAAATTTTCTAAAGTTCACAAATATGCTGATGATACTCAGTTATACCTGTCGTTCAGTCCTTCAAACTGGGTAGAAGCTATGGAAAAAATTAATTATGATCTTAATTATATATATGAAGCTTCTGTTCAGCATTCACTTAAAATCAATCTCGACAAATCAGCAGTATTATTGTTTGGTAATAAAAATATGTGTAGTTATTTATCTCCTCTATTGAACATTCACATTAATAACGTAAGAATTCCAATCATTACCAAAGCTAAGAGTTTGGGTTTGTTACTTGATAATACATTTCGCTATCGTGAACAGATTTCCAAATATATTTGTTAAGGTTACCAACATTTAAAACAACTTTATCCTCACCGATCCTACTTGAGCCAACCAATTAAAAAAAGACTTTGCGAAGCCTTTGTTTTGTCCCAGTTTAATTTTTGTTCCGCTATTTACCATGCTGCCATTGATAGTGTAACAACTGAACGTATTCAAAAAATGCAAAACGCTTGCTTAAGATTTATATATGGTATCAGAAAATATGAGCATATATCTCATAAACTTGCTGATGCTGGTGGCTGACTATGAAAAACCGTAGATTATTACAATGTCAAAGTCTTTTTCATCGAATTTTGACAACTAAAACTCCTGCCTATTTGTACAATAAAATTACTTTCCGAACTGATGTACATAATATTTCAACGAGATTTAGAGGTCTTATCTCGCCACCTCTCCACTCTTCGGTTCTATATGAGCGATCATTTTCTTTTCAAATATATATTATGTATAACAGACTTTCGAATACGTATAAGAATCTTCACTTAACAAAATTTAGGGCTAAATTGCGCTTGGAATTGTTTCAGAAACAGTGGAATAACTAGATTTTCATTATTATTTGCGTTTTATATATGCATATCGAGTTTGATAGCGATGCATCACTAAATTGTAAACATTGAGTGTATATAGATATCACAGAAATTAGTTTGTAAGTTAGAGTAGGCAGATACTTTTAAAAATTAAATTAATAAAATGAGGGTTTAGGTGGTAGATCAGGGAGGAATAGCAATTGCTCATCTGAACCTCGCCCTCTGGTTCTCTCATTTTAATTAGCGATGTCTAGGGTTCTATACATGATTGATGTGTTTTATTTCTATTGTTATTTGTTGATTATTGTGGGAGAATAAAGATAATTTATTATTATTATTATTATTACGACGTATTGTACTCAATATGATCGTAGTATACGACCTTTCACATAATACTTTCAAAACATAATTATAAGTATAAAAATCTGGTGTGATACACTCACACAACTTCCTTTTACAGTGATCTTATAATTAGTCAAAAATTTCATTTTTAATTTTTAACCATTTGTTAAAAATTTTCAAAAATTACAAATTCTACAAAAACGGTACAAAATCGAGTGTTAGTTGAAGAGACAAATTTTCTCTAGAATTTTAAGGTGAATTCAAAAATGTAATAATATACCGGGTGTTTTATTTAAAATAGGAGTTAATAAAAAAAATAGAAAAAAAAACAAAAGAAACCCACTTTAGAAGTATTCAACTGGAAAATCACCTATCTCACATCAATACACATTAAAAATGTAAGAAAAATGTAAAATTTAAAAAAAATCGTTAGAGCAGTTTTTGAAAAAATCGAAAAAAACTGAAAAATCACAAGAGTAAACACCTACTTCCGGTTATGCGATTTTATTCAAAAGCTTGCTGTCTCATCTACATAGTACACAAAACTTATATATGAAGTTTCAATGCCATACCTCTTTTCGTTTTTGAGATATTCTGTTCACAGACACACACGCAGACAAACAGACAGACAGACCAATGAAAAAAAATATGTTTTTTTGGGATCAGGGGACTCTAAAACGTGAAGATCTGTTGAAAACTCAATTTCGAATTTTGGGGTGAATCCAATACTTCCTTTATAGTAGTAAAAGGAAGTAAAAACGCAAACTTATCATTTATTGTGGTGTTTATGAGGTTCAAATAAAACACAATAAATTGTAACTTAACTACAGTTTTATTTACAACCCTCAACTTAGCCGTCGGCTTAACACTGACCGCTCGACTGCCGGCTTCCGTCTTACACCCAACACGGATCCTTTGCCCGTTTACCTAAAACTAGCATTCTCGCCCTTATTGGTACATACTCTACACACCCCCGTCACAAGTTGAAAACTAATATAAATGTTTTACATATGTTACTAGTTGCTATCTCCTAATGTGTAACTACATTACCAAATCTTTCTGGCATTTTTATTTTCCTTAAACTTTTCCTAATTATTGGGGAGGCCATAGTGTTACTACCCTCTCCTTCTAAAGGATTTACATTGCTATTACTATTATTTAATTCTACAGGTTCTATCAACCGTCTATCGTCTGAAAAATTACCTATCTTTTTCATTCAATTACTAATGTTAACCTTATTATTACATAGCTCTTTTCCTTCGCGACCGCTACCTTCATCCACCAGCCTACGTATAATTTGATTCGCGTGGCGTTTCCATATACGACCATCTTCGATAATAGAGCAAAGGTAGGTCACGTGTCCTAGCTTCTTTTTTATTGTGGCTGCTGTCCATCCTTTTTTATTTACATCGCGGTAATCCCGCACCATAACATTCTCTCCCTCTGCAAACTGTTGCCGTTGTTTATTGTTCTTAACTGTTTGCTGCAGGTTATTTATCGTTTGGTTTGCTAACCCTATTCGCGTTAGGGCTGGTGTAACTTAACCTTGTCATTAGTTTCCTTCCGAACATTCGCTCTGCTGGACTTGCTTTGGTACTGCAATGCGGTGTATTCCGATAGATAAATAAAAATCGACATATTAAAGTTTCTAAAGGAACGCCCTTATTACGAACGTCGTGTAAAGCTGCTCCTATCGCTCTTTTAAATGTCTTTACTGCATTCTCTGCTGCACCATTGGTCGCTGGGTAGAACGTTGGCGATGTTCTATGTTCTATGCCGTTCTTATCCAAGAATTGTTTAAACTCCTTCGATGTTAGCTGCTTTCCGTTGTCGCTAACTAACAGTCTTGGCAGCCCAAATCTTGAAAAAGTTTCCCTCAATTTGCCGATAGTTCGGTAGGAAGTTATGTCCGTCATTGGAAATACTTCAACCCACTTTGAGTGCGCGTCCAAAATAATTAAAAAATAACTTGATCGGATAGGGCCTAAGAAGTCTATGTGTACTCTTTCCCATGGTTTTTCTGGTTCGGGCCAAGGAGTCACTTCTACTTTTGGTGGGCTATCCCTGGTTTTTAGGCATGACAAGCACCCTTTGACCGTTCGCTCTATTTCGGCATCCAAGCCTGGCCACCAAAAATACGACCGTGCTAAAGCTTTCATTTTTACAATGCCCATATGGCTTACATGTAATTCCTGTAGCATTTGGCTCCTTAACTGCTTGGGAATGATCACTCTATAACCCCACATCAAACATCCGTTCTCTAATCCTATTTCGTTACGCCTCAAGTAAAAAGGTTTTATTTCTTCTTCGGTTGTGGTCGTAGGCCATTCGCCTGTGACATACTTTCGAATTTTCTGCATTATTGGGTCCTTATCGGTTGCCTTGCACATTTCCTCGCTTTTGATCGGCGTGTAGAATCCCTCAATGAAATTTAGATATGTAGCCGGCTCTTTCTTCTGGCTAACTTCGTCTACTTCCTCGAGCGGGGATCTTGATAAGTAATCCGCGGGCTGATTATTGACACCTTTAATGTATTGAATTGTATAATTAAATCCTGAAAGATAAATTGCCCATCTTTGCAATCTACTTGCTGCCATTACCGGTATTCCCTTGTGTTCACCAAAAATCGCTATTAACGGTTTATGGTCCGTCCGTAATGTGAAGTGTTGGCCTAGTAAATATTGTTGGAATTTTTTGACCCCATAATAAATCGCCAAGGCTTCTTTGTCAACCATCGAGTACCGCTTTTCGGTATCGGTTAGTGTCCTGGAGACGAACCCTACGGGTCGCAGAAAACTATCTGGCATCTTGTGCTCTAATGCCGCTGCTACTCCCTGCTGCGAAGCGTCACAAGACAATACTATTGGCTTGTCTGGGTCAAAATGTACCAGCACTTTATCTGAAGCCACTTCATTTTTTATGCGTTTGAAGGCTGCGTTGCATCTTTCATCCCAGTCAAAATCTTTGTCTCGCTTCAATAACTCGTAAATTGGGCTCATTAAAACTGATAACTTCGGTACAAAATTAGAATAATAATTCACTAATCCTGCAAAAGATTTTACCTGCGTGACTGTTTTCGGAATCGGAGCATTTAAAATTGCTTGCACCTTATCGCCACTTTTCCTGATACCTTCTTTACTGATAACATGGCCCAGGTAGCTTACTTCTTCCTGGAAAAAGGCGCATTTTTCCCATTTCACTGTCAGATTAGCATCTGTTAGGCGTCGAAACACTTGTCGAATATTACTTAGGTGCTCCTGTCGGTCTCTGCCGGTAACTATAAAATCGTCCAGGAAATTACACACACCTGGAATGCCTTGCAATAACTGCTCAACGCGTCTCTGGAATATAGCTGCTGCTGGGGAAATTGAAAATGGCAATCTATTCATTTTAAATATTCCTTATGAGTACTCCATGCCGCCATTCTTGCAGATTCTTCATCCAATAAAAATTGATTATAGGCTTGACTGAAGTCTATTTTACTAAACTCTTGTCCCCCCTGTAAACTTGCAAAAATTTGATCTATTCTGGGCAAGGGATACTTTTCTTCTTCTAAATATTTATTTAATGTAAGTTTATAATCGGCGCAAATCCTAATTGATCCATCGCCTTTCTGGACTGGCACTAATGCTGTCTCCCAATCCGACGTGGCAATTGGCGTAATGATACCCTCTTTTTCTAATCTTTCCAATTCTGCCTCAACTTGTTGTTTATAGGCTAGCGGAACTGGTCGCGGTTTACAAAATACCGGTTTCGCATTAGGTTTAAGTTTTAAACTAATTTCGCCGTACTTGTAAGCTCCTAATTCACTTTTAAATAAATCTGGAAATTCACTAGCTAGTATTTCTGCATTATTAACCGCAATCTTGTTTACTTCCCTAGTATCTATTTTAGCTAATCCTATATTAAACGCTTTCAACCAATTTCTACCAAGAAGTGGAGGTCCATCTCCATCTAAAACATATATGGTTACATCTTTCCTTTCACCCTGGTACTTAACCTCTACCGTAAAATACCCTAACGGTTTACTTTTAGTGCCTGTATACTCCTTAATCACAATCTTACTATCTATAAGCTTATAATTAGAAAATTTTTGTAAATATAGCTGTTTAGAAATACACGATATGGCTGCCCCACTGTCTATTTCCATGTCTAACTTATGATTATTTATTTCTACCGACGCTACTAAAGGTTGGTCCCTACTCGCTCTGGCGCTAAAACTATAAATAGCGAACTCTTCTTCTACATGCTCGTCATCTAAATAATTCGCTTTTATTGTTACACTTCTATTGCATACCTGTGCTAAATGTCCCACTATTCCGCATTTAAAACACCTTGAGTTTTTAAACTTACAAATCTGTCCTACCTGATGATCTTTTCCGCAAGCCCTGCATTTGAAGCATTTTTTTGGATTTACGATAGCACTACAAAGAGGTTTCCTGTAAGTTGACACCACTGGTCCTCGGTTTGAAGCCTGGTCGGCTCCCGACATCTGTTTGACAGCTTTACTGCCCTTGCTGAATGTCCGTTCGCTGCGGGTCCAGTTGAGGTCCTTTGTTTTGATATCCCGCGCTTGTAAGGTCGCTTCTTTCCGCAAAGCCAGATCCACCATCATGCTTAATGTTACTGCTTCCGAGAATTCATCTTCACACATTTTGTCCAAAATTGGCCCTTTACATAAGCCAGTGACGAATTTGTCACGTAATACACTGTCCAGTCTATTACCAAATTTGCAATTCACAGCGAGCTTCTTTATTCGCGCGTGCCAATCACTAACACCTTCGTCTCTATTTTGCGTTGCCGTATAAAATTCAATTCGCTCCCTATAAACTGATATCTTAGGGCTAAAATGGCCCTTTAAAAGTTCACACAATTGTTTATACGTTTTCGCATTTGGTAGTTCCGGAAAACACAAATCGCGTAATAATTTATACGTTTCCTGCCCCACTAAGCTTATTAAAATAGCCGCGCGTCTTTTTTCGTCTTCCTGACCGATTAAATTAGCATTGAAAAATTGCACTAATCGTTCCTGGTAAATTACCCAATCGTCCGACATGTGGAACTTTACCAAGGACCCGATTAATCCAGCCATTGTTTCTGCACTTTTTAATCACGTCACCGTGTTAAGTCTATTAAACGCGCGCACCCTTTGCACTTAGAGGACCACTTGTTTAATTTACTTTTATCCTCGTCGCCACTGTGGTGTTTATGAGGTTCAAATAAAACACAATAAATTGTAACTTAACTACAGTTTTATTTACAACCCTCAACTTAGCCGTCGGCTTAACACTGACCGCTCGACTGCCGGCTTCCGTCTTACACCCAACACGGATCCTTTGCCCGTTTACCTAAAACTAGCATTCTCGCCCTTATTGGTACATACTCTACATTTATTATGAAAATATACGAAAATAAAGAGTACATTACTATAACAATTAACATTACTTTCAAATTAAAACGGAAAACGTTATTTGTTTTCCTTTTTGGCACAGAAAGGAATATCGTCGTAAAACTTCTTCACTTCGGCTGGTAAGACTTGGGTCAGTTCCTGTAGATGATCATATTTTAGCTTACTTATTGGTACCCTATGTTTCCTCTTCGGACCCAGAACAGAATTGGTGCAAATTTTACCACACATTTTGGATATGTTAAGTCAAAATGATCTAAATAACACATACATGTAAGATTTATTCATAAATTTTTTACATTTTACAAAAAAAAGGGCTGTCCAACTAGATGGACATTGGGTCTGTAAGCATACAAAACAGAGCAACCTATGTTTACATAAAATCTAATTGTACTTCTGATGATAGTCTTTGAAACAATTATTGTTCCCTGTAATACACAGAAAAATGTTACAGTTTTCACAGAAAAATTTTGTTTTCTTGGTACAGCCAGAATTCTTGCAGCGAACGGAGTTCTTTAATTCTGAGGCGATGCCCGGAAGATGTTGTATTTTACGTTTCCTCGAAGGAGGAGTAGATTCATTAGTGGGAGTTAAAATGTTGCCAATAGGATTTTTTCTAGTTCCCACAGACCTAGGTGTTCTTACATCAGTAGACTGACAGTCCTCAGTGCTGCTGAGCCAAAGATTAGAAACTTTAATTTTGAAATGCAACAGTTGCAGGATGTTTTTAGACCTAGTTTTTAATTTAATTTTATCATTTCTGTATAAAATCCAAGAATTAGAAATGCCCAAATCAAAAAAATGAAAAATTGATCGAACAGTCCATTTCCTGCATTTGGCGCTGATTCTGTAGTAACTGATCATTCGATTAATCAAATCAATTCCTCCCATGTACGTATTGTACTTATTGACAATGTCGGGTCTTGGAATCTGCATGTATTTCTTGTCCTTTTTCGACCAACGTTGGCAAACACCTTCTGGACTAACACCATCACACGTAGACATCAAATGGACAGGCTTCATGTCGTACCATTTTACAATAGATATTTTTTTATCTTGTCGGACACTTTATCGGAGGCTCCACGGTTCATTTTTGCCATCATCTTGTCTGCAGTTAAATGCACAGCTGCAGGAATCCTCGATTTCATAACAGTACCTGTTCCAAACAAGTTGTTTTGTAGTAAGTATTCTAATAGAGGTATTGTTGTAAAATAACGGTCAAAATAGATGCATGTTGCTGGAGGTAATGTTTCTGTTAATCTAACTACGGCAGACGGTCCTACACCCAAGTGCTTCACATTATCATCGAGGAAGGTGTTCTTTCCCTGGTAGAGTTCGAAGTCCAAAACTAACCCTTTGGGAGTAGCGCAAACAAAATTTTTCAAACCTTCCGGGTTAGGTTTGCCCCTAACAAATTGTTTTGCTGAGCAGACCCCTGTAAAAGGGATCATTTGTTCATCGACCGCAACTATGTCTTCTCTCTTCAACTTCAAGCAACCTCTTCGGATTTGTTCTAACATAGGGCGAATTTTCCAAAATTTGTCTTTGTTTCTTTCTTCTGCAGGTACGCCTCCATCAACAACTAGTTTTAAATTTGCACGAATAGCAAAAAAGCGGTCTCGAGACATTACATTCGCTATTGTATTTACTCGAGTAGTTTTTGACCAGTACATTTTTATTTGGGGGTATTTTAGGCAAGACATGAGGACTACCATTCCAAAAAAAATTTTCATTTCGCCGGGGCTAATATTGAGTGATACTCCTTTTATTTCAACGCTCCGAGCATTGGTGCAGTCGCTAAGTAATTTAAAAAGGTCTTCATCGAAGTACATTTTGAGGTACTTTTCCACATCCCAATGTTCTCGTTCACTAAAATCTTCTTCGACAGCAGGCCGGTTGATGTTTACTGTAAAACTAAATAAAATAAGGTTTAAATTTTTGGGTTTCACAGACTAATAAATAAACGCATTACTTATCGGTTTTATTCCAAGACATTCTTTTGGAATTGCATGGCAGTGAAGACGTGGCATTTCTATCCCTAATTATGCTAAGAGGAATGTTGTCTTCATCAGAATCGGTTTCTATTTCTTCTCCTTCGTTACTTCTGTCTACTTCATCTTTTTCCTCATCTTCGTTTTCATCTAAGTCGTCATCGTCCGCTTCAACCACTCTCAGCTGTAGTGCTTCTTCATCGTACTGCTCGTCTTCGGATTCTGATAAATTTAAATCTGAATCGTTTAGGTCTAGATCCATACACTTCATTAACTGTTCGTCATCTACTCCTGGTCGAAGATATCGTTTGCTTCCAAAAATTGCTTGAAATAGGTAAATTTTATTAGCACCCGGTGGAAAAAATGAAAAAGGAACATAGTTCAAAAACATTGTTACACACAATCAAAGAAAATTAAAATATTATCTGTGAAACTACTTTTATTTAGTGGAATTCAAATAAACCGATTGAATCCTATTGTCCATTTAAATGGAAAGTGAGGTTAAGATTTTAAGCGCAAAAGGCCGTCAGAAAAACCTGACGTCCATTTGAGTGGACACTAACTAAAAGTTACTGAAACACGTATTTTATGCATTTTGTGGCTTAGAAATTATTTGAAAATGATAAACTAGTATACATTGGGAAATCATTTCACCTGTTAATTCTAAAAGAACACTAAATAAATATATTTTACTTACCATCATAACCTGAACGCTTAGAAGTTGACATTTCGAACACAATAAACAGCTGATCTAAATTTAACCTTCAGCTGTAGTTCACTAAACTGCACTGAGATGGCACCACTGTGTGTCCATTTGAATGAAAAATCAGGATTCACCCATACATTTTACAACTTTACATTTGTATAAGCTTAAAACTACATGTCCATTTAAATGGACGCTGGGTCTAAAGAGGATATAAAGGTTGTTTGGTGAAGCGTGCAGTTGAAATATTTGGCCTTTGTGGAAGTGGTGTATAACTCTCCTGTAGGTAGTCTGTGCTATAATAAATAATG
Organism: Agriotes lineatus; assembly: GCA_940337035.1. Lineage (NCBI taxonomy): Eukaryota > Metazoa > Arthropoda > Insecta > Coleoptera > Elateridae > Agriotes > Agriotes lineatus. The sequence continues at coordinate 79,778 of CALNHX010003322.1, read as the reverse complement.
CCATCTGATGCATACTGCAGACATTTCAGATGATTAACAGTAGGATCGCCCTTTTTTCTTACAGGACGAATAGAGTGATATTTGAAACTGTCTTTGATATCAAAGTTGATAAAAAAATCGGGGGTAAGATAGTGAACTTCAAAAGGGGACGGATTTTTCCTTGCTTCCCTTATCAAAATTGGATACTGACTTGGAATATGAATTTCTTTCCCTTTTAACCGTCTTTCTATTAACGCATGAGCAGAATCGACTTCCATTTGTGTGTGACCTTTTTCCAAATATTTTTGGTAAATGGTCACACCATGTTCCACTGCAAAATTAAGAAGTGCGTTTGCTAGTATAACATTTCTATTTTGGTATCCACATCCATCCGAATAAAGTATGATGGGTTTTTTCTCCATAAGGCAGAATTCCTCCAAGTGCTTTATTATACAGGTAGTGAATATCGATGCCTCAAGTTCACCTTCCGTTTCATTCCAACAGTAATTCACACAATGATGGTCGCTTAAATTATAAATAGAAAAATTGTGAACTTGCAATTTGGATTTGAAATAAAGTTTGCTGGCATACAACATTGGACACAGCTTAACTGCCTGCACATCCATAGTAAATACATAACAGTCTCCTCTTGATGCAGCTTCTTTATCTTTTTTTTTCTGATTTCTAGCCTGTTCTTTTCTTTCTGTGTGTTGTCTGTATTCTTCTTCTGAAATTTGTTCTACTTTGTAAGAACAACAAAGATCGCATTGATCCTTTTTTGGTTGGTGAATAGAAATATTCAGTTCTGTTAATGTTGTTATAAAGGCACAAATGGAAAGTGGTAAATCTTGCCGTGCCTCACACTGTTTTTTGTATAAATTGTAGACCTCTGTTTTATTTTTGAAAGATTCTTCAAAGTATAATTTTTTAGTGTCCGCTCTGCAGTAATGCGATGGTAATTTTGGGATTGCGTTTATAAATTCTATCATCAAGCCTTTTCGTTCGTTATCCTTTTGCTGTTTATTGGTACTTTGCTTTTTTACTTCTTTACATTTTGGCATTCCATGGATGGTTGTATTCGTCACCCAATCTCTGACTGATCTTTCTTTCATTCCTAGTGTACTAAGAAACATTTTTTTTGCAGACTTTCAATTTCTCATTTCCTACTTGAAGATGGTAATAAAATGATTCTTTTCTTCTAGAATCAGTCTGCACATAGCTTCTTTTCTTCTCTTCATAATTTACAAGAGACCTTACTTAACCTTTTTTTCTTCTCCCAGTTCAATTTCCAAAACCCATCAAATATTTCCTTTCTTACTTCTTCACCTAGTTTGTTACAAGACCTCGCAAGCGAATTGCACTCACAAGCAGCTCCTAACTTCCTAGCAGCCCTCTTCACTTCATTGTCGTGCTCATCTTTCATAGTAGATATATATGCTTCACCCTCCATTCGTAGCTTCTTATTTATTTGTCTTTTCCATGTCGATGTGTCTTGTTTCTTTTTTCTTTTAATAGATTTCTCCTTTACTACATTTTCATTTTCATTATTATCTGAATCTGTACCACTCGTTTCTATTTCATCTGGCACATAGTCACTTTGGGTTTCAGAGTCAACTTCATCTTCTTTGTCGTCACATTGTAGTCACATTGTAGCTTTTCTGTTGCATCAGTTCCCTGCCCATTCATATAGTCGTCTTGTAACTCTTCGTCCTGAAATTAAAATAGCAGTTTGCGCAACGAGAGTGGATATGATGTCCATATCGCACGAGGATGAAGTTTGAGCACTGTGCCTCCGGCGTTGTGCTCAAACTTCATCCTCGTGCGATATGGACATTCTACTAGAGTTGTACCGCAAATCTTTTCTACGACCTATCAACGAAGAAAAGAAAAATAGGAGCTATGTATTTTTTAGAATTTTAATGAACGTCTTCTGAGTAAATTCGTATTTACTTTTGTATTTCTGGGGCAATAACGTGTCGTATGTTTCGTTAGCTGCTGAACGAATATCTGGCGGAGTACCGTTAATCGATTCATCACAAGAATTACTCATTTTAACTATTTGTTTGACTAACGTGGTTTGTGATGGCTGGATTTCATATCTGCACGTGTGTGGATATGAAATCATATTCGTTCAGTTAACTAAAATTGCCTACTTATCCATTCTGTGGATTGTGAAGAAAACAGAATAGTTACATGTGGGAGTAGACAAAAAGGTATTATCTTGTTTAACACTTTCACAATGATTGTCATTTACCTGCGCTATAGTATATTTCTCCACATCATTTTTTCCTTTTTCGTTTTCTCGATCATCAGGCCTCCGAGTAATCTCCTCTACTATCCTGTATCCTACTGAACTATTGGCTGTAAGGTTGATATCTTCAAACATTACAGGAATATCATCAAACATGATAAGCTGATCAATAGGTTCCTCGAAGCATAAAGGCTCAAAAGAAGTGGAAGATGGTTCATCCGACTTTGAGTGTTCCTGACCTTGAATATTATTTCCTATAGAATCTTGATTGTCATCAGGAGTTTTACTGTTTTTGTCCGAGCTAATAGCAGCGCAAAGAGCCATAATTTTAGCTGCTCGCTGTGACATCCTAGATACAGTGATTCTCAAAGTGTGGTACGCGTACCCCTTGGGGGTACGCGAAAATTTTTAGGGGGTACGTGGCAGGCCAACAAAAAATAAAACAAACCTTTAAATTTAAATACAGGAAAACAATTATTTGTGGGCTTAAGACCACACGGGAGAAGTGTAAACTTCTATGGCATTGGGTATAATAAAATTCTGCATAAAAAATGACCTTTTGTATCATCCTGTATAATTTTACACCAAAAAAATGAAGTTTTAGCGAAAATGTAAGGTTTTTAAAATTTGGAAATTTTTGACTCGCCCTGTATAAGTCAAAAATTATATATAGTGGTGGCGCGACGGTAGACAGGTGGACAGAGTGCATCAGCTGATGTAATGTACACCCCTCCCCCCTTTTTGTTTTTAATATAATAAAAATGTATGTAAGCAATATCTCTTTGTTTTATTTAAACATGACGCGTAATTGAGTTACACAAGTTAAAACTATACCTACTAAATAAAAAGGTTTAAGATTTTTTTTTTATATTTCAGTTTACTTACTGATAAGGGGTACCCAAAACTTTTTGTTGGTGAAAAGGGGTACAGTGTCTAAAATAGTTTGAGAACCCCTGTCCTAGAAGATCAAACTAATATAAATTTTCACTCTACCCGTATTAAAACGTGAATTTCACCAATAACGTCGTGCGCATTTATTTACTGTGAAACGCAAAATTACATGCTTTTATAAAAAAGAATATAGTTGAAACATTGGAACAGCGAGCTGTATATTTTTTTCAAAATAATATATTATAAAGGCAAGAGAGTTTTAAAAATTTCATTAAAAACATTTTAATAGATTTCAAGAAAGTGAAACACTCCTGGTTTGTAATTTAATAAGAATTACAAAATGTCGTAACCCTCAAATACAAATTATAAACAAGAAAGATGCAGAATGTCGTATCCCACTAAACACATTTTCTCGACTGTTTAACTTGTTACATAAAAAATTATAAATCTTTTATCGGAAACTAGACATGACAAACTATATTGTATAGTAAAATACTATAATTAACACAAGTACTTACCTAATGTTGTAAAACACTGCACTAAACTCAAACGCACTTGACTCTTGCTGACACAATGACAAATTGTGGTTTACGACGTTTTGCATATCAAATAATGCATTCTGTTGATACGACATTAGGGGAATTGTGCCTGAGATAGTATACTTTTTGTTTGAGTCCTTATTTGTTCGCGAAAAAAATTATATTAAAGAACACGAACAGTTCAGTGCATGTTTTAAATTCATCTTTTACACGTGACATCAACTGTTTGGAATATAACTTAAAAAATTTAACTTTTTCTGTAACCAAAAAAAAAAGTGTACCTATGCCATCTCACACTGATGTATAAGGGTAAGATGGCATACTATGTCATCTCACCCAAGCCAAACTAAAACCTACTTACGTAATGCAAAGTAAAATTTTATTAATTATAGAAAGTTTCTCAAAAACAAAATAATTTACAAAATGAACTTATAAGAACACAAATGCACATAAACACATTTAGTAGGAAGTTAAAGTTAATTATCCTAGAAATTTTTTTAATAAAATATTAATAAAAAAAGTCCATCTTATTGCATTTATTTGCAGACATCGCAAATGAACTGCTTCACTCTTCTGCTGACTCCGGCACATTCGGAATGACACCATCCATTGCATTGCTGACAGCGAATCCAGTCTTCATTAGAACGAGATAAGGAATAGAGCTTGTTGCAGTACAGGCAGGCAGCATCGTCTTCTTCGTGATCGTCTATTGGAACGCCTCCTATTTCTTCTTCAGTTTCATCAATCACTAATTTCCTTTTTGTTGCCCTCGCAGATTTTCGCAACATTGCTGCTTCCTTTTCTGCAACAGCTGCTTTGGCAATTTCAATTTCAGGTGTGTTGTTGAGTACACCACACTTTCCTCCCTTTCTCGGTTTGCGATTTTTTGTCGCCACAGAAGAAACAGGCAGCGGAGAAATAAACTGTATGGATATATTTGGACTTTGCGAACTAATATCATTTGATACAGACGCTGACGGTTGAGAATCATCTACCTTAGCATTTAGACGACCATTTTGACTTTCTCTAGACCCCAACGGCTGCGGGTTATCAAATTCTTTGATTTCTGTTGGTATTAAGTTTTGTTGTTGATCAGTAACTTCCGCAGGTTGAAACATCCATTCTGGGAAGATGTCTTTATTCAGTGGATATATGCCAGTCTTAGAAAATGAGTTTACAGCATTTTCTATTGTTGCAGCTTTATTGTAAGCTTCTTTCAGTATACCACCGACTTGAAAGTGGGTCATCGTTCTTCCAGGATTAGCCTTAAGCCAGCGAAATAGTTCTTGATTGTAATATGACATGAGTGGGCCGAAAAAACAAACATCTAAATGTTGCACCCTGTGGGTGCAGTGAGGAGGGAAACAAAATACGACAATGCCGTTGTCTTTTGCATATGTCAGAGCTTCAAAATTTTTGTGGCTACTGTGTCCGTCTAAGAGAAGGAGTACTTTATTTGTAACTGATGGCTTGACATACTTGACAAAATGTTTTAGATATTTCAAAAAAGTTTCTCCTGTTATCCACCCAGTTTCTTGTGTTAAACCCAAAGCTCCTACTGGAGCATGATCCATAAGTTTGTTCTTCATATTTTTTCTTGGAAATAGTAGGACAGGTGGTACGTAAGTTCCAATGGCGTTGAGACAGCATACAACTGTAAGGTGTTGGCCTCTCTCCGCGCTGGTTAGAACACCAACTTGCTTCCTACCTTTAGTAGCTAAAATTTTAGAATTTCTTGATGGAACAGTTGAGAGCCCAGACTCATCCATGTTATATATATTTTGAGGAGAGAATTTGTGTTCATCTATCACTTTCTCAAGGCCATCAAAATACTTCCTAATCTGAACTTTGTTAAACGCACGGGCTCTTGCAGCTGATGTTGCCTCTGGTGTACGAAGCGAAATAGAAGGATTTCGTTGGCGGAATCCCTTCAGCCAATCCCAGCCTGCCATTTTATTTTCCTTTGAAAACCTATTTGAAATCTTCTTTACATTGGCAATTTCATAAGCAAGCCTCCGAATATCTAACGTTGTTAGTCCAAAAAAACGCACTTCTAATTCTTTTACATGGTGCACCAATTCATTTTCCAACTCGGCATTAAAAGTTGGAACATGTCCTCCTAAGTAACCTTGATTGGATCCACGATCATCTTTAGCACGTCTTCTTAACGTTGTTTGCGGTACATTAAATGTTTTCGATGCCAAAAGCCATCCCATTTGGTTATTTTTAATTGCGTTAAGTGCTTCTGCCATATTTTCTTCACTCCAACTTTGACGCTCTGACTTTCGAACGTATATTCCAACCATCTTTACAAAAATCTGTAAAAAAAATAGGAGAAACTAAGCGATACATTAATTGAGGGTGACATGGCATACTTCAGGGTGAGACGGCATACCATGCCATCTTAACCTGGTCAATTATATGCCATCTCGCCCTGAAATACATCATTCACTTTAGACGTATGTTGTTGATTTACACTTACATTTTTGTACTAACTGGTGGGATAGATATGTACAGCTTTTACAAATAAACACTGCTACATTAGCAAATTACAGCAGAACTTTAAACGCTCGAAGTAACAAACACTTACAGGATACCCGACAGAAAACTTTCCACGAACCGACAGCACACAACAGACCGTACCAACTCCGCCGATACTTCCAGGCGAACTAAATTTACACAGCGACCGTTACATGTCCAAGTGCATATAAACCGATGCACAGAGTTGCCAAATTTAAAGTGTTTTCAGTAAAAACGCCAATATGCCGTCTCACCCGGGTATGCCATCTCAGGCACAATTCCCCTAACTTCCGCAGGTTGAAACATCCATTCTGGGTAGATGTCTTTATTTAGTGGATATATGCCAGTCTTAGAAAATGAGTTTACAGCATTTTCTATTGTTGCAGCTTTATTGTAAGCTTCTTTCAGTATACCACCGACTTGAAAGTGGGTCACCGTTCTTCCAGGATTAGCCTTAAGCCAGCGAAATAGTTCTTGATTGTAATATGACATGAGTGGGCCGAAAAAACAAACATTTAAAGGTTGCACCCTGTGGGTGCAGTGAGGAGGGAAACAAAATACGACAATGCCGTTGTCTTTTGCATATGTCAGAGCTTCAAAATTTTTGTGGCTACTGTGTCCGTCTAAGAGAAGGAGTACTTTATTTGTAACTGATGGCTTGACATACTTGACAAAATGTTTTAGATATTTCAAAAAAGTTTCTCCTGTTATCCACCCAGTTTCTTGTGCTAAACCCAAAGCTCCTACTGGAGCATGATCCATAAGTTCGTTCTTCATATTTTTTCTTGGAAATAGTAGGACAGGTGGTACGTAAGTTCCAATGGCGTTGAGACAGCATACAACTGTAAGGTGTTGGCCTCTCTCCGCGCTGGTTAGAACACCAACTTGCTTCCTACCTTTAGTAGCTAAAATTTTAGAATTTCTTGATGGAACCGTTGAGAGCCCAGACTCATCCATGTTATATATATTTTGAGGAGAGAATTTGTGTTCATCTATCACTTTCTCAAGGCCATCAAAATACTTCCTAATCTGAACTTTGTTAAACGCACGGGCTCTTGCAGCTGATGTTGCCTCTGGTGTACGAAGCGAAATAGAAGGATTTCGTTGGCGGAATCCCTTCAGCCAATCCCAGCCTGCCATTTTATTTTCCTTTGAAAACCTATTTGAAATCTTCTTTACATTGGCAATTTCATAAGCAAGCCTCCGAATATCTAACGTTGTTAGTCCAAAAAAACGCACTTCTAATTCTTTTACATGGTGCACCAATTCATTTTCCAACTCGGCATTAAAAGTTGGAACATGTCCTCCTAAGTAACCTTTATTGGATCCACGATCATCTTTAGCACATCTTCTTAACGTTGTTTGCGGTACATTAAATGTTTTCGATGCCAAAAGCCATCCCATTTGGTTATTTTTAATTGCGTTAAGTGCTTCTGTCATATTTTTTTCACTCCAACTTTGACGCTCTGACTTTCGGACGTATATTCCAACCATCTTTACAAAAATCTGTAAAAAAAATAGGAGAAACTAAGCGATACATTAATTGAGGGTGACATGGCATACTTCAGGGTGAGACGGCATACCTTGCCATCTTAACCTGGTCAATTATATGCCATCTCGCCCTGAAATACATCATTCACTTTAGACGTATGTTGTTGATTTACACTTACATTTTTGTACTAACTGGTGGGATAGATATGTACAGCTTTTACAAATAAACACTGCTACATTAGCAAATTACAGCAGAACTTTAAACGCTCGAAGTAACAAACACTTACAGGATACCCGACAGAAAACTTTCCACGAACCGACAGCACACAACAGACCGTACCAACTCCGCCGATACTTCCAGGCGAACTAAATTTACACAGCGACCGTTACATGTCCAAGTGCATATAAACCGATGCACAGAGTTGCCAAATTTAAAGTGTTTTCAGTAAAAACGCCAATATGCCGTCTCACCCGGGTATGCCATCTCAGGCACAATTCCCCTATGTTTTAGCCTTGAAATTAATTTTTTGACGGGCTGTGGCTTACGATGATTTGCCAGAATGTGCAGGTTACCCCAATGCTTCGATTGGCGCCAAAATCAAATTTTTGAATATTTGGTGGGTTACGACGTTTTTGCACTTAAGCCATCGATATACAGTGTCATTTAAAAAAATTGCATGTGACATCACCACTCTGAAACAATTGAAGATAAAAATTTTTTGATAGTGTTAAAATGTAGGTTTTTATGTGCCATTTGATTTGATATAAGGTTTATTGGGTCTAAAATAAATAATAACTAGTAGCTAGAAGGCGGGGCCTTTTTTGTAGAACAGACTGTATATCTAATTCGTTCATAAAGAGTCTGTACGACCAGCATGCAGTTCTCCTAGCACAGGTGTATTCTCTAACCAATTTATCTGCATTATCGACTCCGCCCTTTATGTCATAGTCTAATATCATTATTGGTTTTTTATTATTTTCTTCTGAAGTGCCTAGCATCATGATGTTGGGAAGACAACAAATGTAACGTTTCATTCTTTTTTGGTATATGAGTAAGGGTCAGGTATTGGGAGAATTTTTTAAGATGTATTTCGAAAACAAAAATTTAAAAAAAAAGGTACATATTGTACTTATGTATATATTGTATGCATTTCTATTGTTAGCAGCGATCAAAATTGGAAAACCTTCTAGTATTTCTATAATTAAATAATTCATTTCGGTAACGCAAAATGTAATTTCGGTAATGCTTAGTGTCAATTCGGTAATATACGTTATTTTGTTTAATATCCTATGTTAATACTAAAAATGAAATGAACAAAACATAAATGAAAAACTTTATTAAAGATAAGGAAAAAAGTACCAGGACTAGCTATGTTCCTTTGCCGGCAATTTTAAACTGGGACAATTTCCCGTTGGCAATATTGCCAGAAAATGGGAATATTGCCAAAACAGTGGGAATATAAGGCTGTAAGGCAGTTAAACTGTGGTGGCTTAAATTTGCTGTGTACGCTTGCCGAAACATTTATAGTAATAAAATTAAAGAACGTGGAAATAAACTTTATTTTAAAAAAAATATTCGCATAGTAAAAAATGACGATACAATACATATGGTATAATAAAAAATAAATCATTCTGACTCTGAGTGCCGTCTTGAAATTCCAACTCAAGCTCCAGGTTTGAGTTTGACAAACGAATAAGAACAAGATGAAGACGACGTCGACGAAGACATAAAATCTGCACCAACAGCAGTGCAACTTGTACTTGGTTCATCATCGATTACAGTTACAGTTGCGGATGGTCCTGTAGTGTCTCGTTGAAGACTTTCATCTTCATCAGTCTTCACTTTCTTAGGCTGACAAACTCTATGGACTTCCAACTCTGGGCGATATAGGATAGTTTTCCAGCCCTAGTAGTTGCTGTGAACATGGCTGAATGTGTTAAAAGGTCGTTCTACCGAAGCGGAGGTTGAATGTACGGTCAGAATTCTTATTGCAACGTTTCCTAAGTCAGTTTGATGATAAAATGTCTTTCACCACATAATAGGCTGTAATTTTTCTACTACGTTCCAGACAAAATCTTTAGCCCAAAGCCCCTCACGAGTTCTATAGTTTGCAAGTTCCAGCATAATATTTTGATCATATATGTTTGTCATGTTTTCGGCTAGTGTAAAAATGTTTTCAGAAGCATCAATTTGTTTGATCGCTAACAGGATACCTCCTTGATTTCTAGGATCCAAAAGACAAGCAGCCAAATGTATTGGCTTCAAAGAATTTTGTCTTCTTTCTTCAAACTTTGTTTTAATAAGCTTCATTTCTATTGTTGATTCCACAATTAAGAACAAAAAAGAATATATTGCAGTCCGAACCATGTGGATGCTGTTGTAGTCGCCTTCCAGGCGTGTAATCCAATCGACGAGTGGCTTCAAAAGATTTTTCATAGAGTCCAAATACGACCAAAATTTGTCATCTAATATTGTTTTTTTGATATTCTTTGGTAAACACTGTGTTTTATCTTTATTTATCGCCATGACTAGTAAAACACTTTCACTTGCCACCAAGCTATTTCAAACAAAGTAGAGTTTTCACTTCAAAGTGCAGAGCTGTATTTATATTCTTTTGACGGCTAATTTATTTATTTATTTATTTATTTATTATTAGTCGACGGGTTTTAGCCCATTTTTCAAAAATTACAATAGTAATACTTATACTTATTAAATTACAAACTAAAACGAAAAACTAAAACAAAACAAAACAAATAGACATTTTTATACAACAAGTGACTTTAATTGAGAAATAAAGTTTGGTTTATTTGAGAATAAATCTAAACTGGTAGTATTTGCAAGTCTAATAGATCTAGAAATAAATGAATTGTAACCATAGTTTGTTTTGTGGAAGGGTACATAGAAACAATCATGCGAGCGAGTGGCCCTAGCCGGAACATATAATCCAATGCTTCCAGAAGCTCTGGGGACGATGAATAATTATTTAATAGATTGTAAAGGTTTTTCAAATCTTTCTTTTTTCTCCTCTGTTCTAAATTAACAATGTTAAGGTTGAATTCAATTTCGGAATAAGTAAGATCCAAGTCCATATTAAATTTAAATCGGATGAAGTTAAGAAATTTGTGCTGGATTTGTTCTAATCTGTTTATATGCACTTGGTGTATACAAAAGTTTTACTGATTCCATATTTCTAAAGTCAGAACAGTTTCTTTTTATGAAACCCAACATTTTCAAAGACCTGGAGACCACATGCATAATGTGAGGTATAAAGCTCAGAGTGCTATCAGTCATGACTCCAAGATCCTTAATTTGCTGAACATGACCTAAAGGGTGGTCGTTTATTTTGTATGTAAAATCTAGAGTTTTTCTACTGTGACTAAAAGTGATCGAGTGGCATTTATTAGCATTAAGTTCCATTCCATTTTTTTCACACCAGAGCACCAGATTGTCCAGGTCTGCTTGAATGTCGACACAATCATTAATGTTATTGATAGTGTTGTAAATTTTAAGATCGTCTGCAAAAAGGCAAAACTGACTATAAGAGAAACAGGTATTAATGTCGTTAATAAATACTAGAAAAAGTAATGGTCCTAAGTGAGAACCCTGTGGAACTCCTGAAACAACTTGAATCTCATCAGACTTGTAGTTATTAAAGCGGATAATCTGTGTTCGGTCATGAAGGTAACTGCGCATCCACTCCAACAAAGTCCCTCCAACTCCCATCCTTCGAAGTTTATGTAATAGCAATTCATGATTTACCTTATCGAACGCTTTCGAAAAATCTGTGTAGATGGCATTAACTTGTGAGCCACTCTCTAGGGCATGTATCAAAGAGTTTGTATAATTCAGTAAATTTAGTTCTGTGGATTTTTTGGGAAGAAAACCATACTGTTCTTGGATCAAGGAGCTATGCAAGACAGCAGAGAGCTGATCAGTGATAATATTTTCAAATAGTTTAGGAATAGTACTTAATATAGTTATGGGTCTGTAATTCTCTATTTTACTTTTATTATCTGACTTATGAATAGGTGTTATAAAACTTAACTTCCAGAATTTAGGAAATTGCCCTAGTTGCAAAGACTTAGAGAAAATTTGATATAGCGGCCTAGCTAAAATAAAGCTATATGTTTTTTAGCAGCATGGGAGGTATGCCATCAGGCCCAGGCCCCTTTCTAGCATCTAAACTATTTAACTTGTTATAAACTAAAGAGATTGAAATATCACAGGAAGATATGTTATTACAACTAATAGATAATTCATTTGTATTTATATCACATTTCTTGTTTGAGTAAACTGTAGAGAAGTAACTAGCAAACATATTTGAGATCACAAGTCCATCACAGCTTGTTACATTATTATAAGAGAATTCTGTAGGCGTTTCAGTAGTATTTCTTTTAGAGTTTATAAAGCTCCAGAATGATTTGATATCGTTATTAATGTTGGATTCAATCGTTGATACAAAATTCATGTACGAGGTTTTTGACAATCTTTTGCATATGGATCTGAGCCTACAAAACTCAATATAATCGTCTTGAGAAAGGGTCGATTTGTACTTCTGATGGGCTCTCTTCTTTAGAAATATGTGATTTTTCAATTCAGGGGAAAACCACCTAGGAAATTTTCTGGACGAGATTCGCTTACGGGGCACAAACAGATCGACTCCTAAATACATAATTTCATAAAATATTGCAACCATTTCGTCTAGCGATTTATTTTGCAGTATTGCGTTCCATGTCACACTATTAAGAAATTGATCCAATGCTGTGTAATCAGCCTGCTTAAAATCATAATAGAATCCATCCGCATATGGTCCAGTGTTATTTGAAGTATTTGAAAATTTGATGTCGAATGTCAGTGGCGGATGAAATTGAGCATCTGGTGGAACTAGACCTGAGTGAGCTGTCCGAACTTGTATATGACGATCTTGAGTAAGGACTAAGTCAAGCAATGAATTATTAGGGTTTCTTACTGAATTTACTTGGAAAAGATTCTGTAACGCACATAGATTGGATATAATTTCTATTGATTCGGTCTCGTATTGCTGGACACCTATGTCTGATGTGACAGAAGAGCTGAGATTGTCAGATTGCCAGACTCCATGTGGTAAATTGAAGTCGCCAAGCAGGACAACTTGGGAGTTTGTGTACTCGAGCGCGAGTCGATCAACATTTTCATAAAAACTAGAGACCTTCTCTGGAGGAGATTTGGGAGGAAAATAAGCTGCTCCAAGAACTAGGGACTTGGTGCCCCTTCCAATTTTTACAAATAATTGTTTGAATTGTGCAACAAAGACCTGGGAACTTATTGTTTTTATAATCTCTAGAGTACCGATAAAAAACAAATTTACAGTACTTGCCTTTGAAACAATAAGGAAGCCGACCTGCGATTAATTAATAAAATAAGCAATGGTAGTAAAAATTCGCAGATCAACCCCCCTACCATTTATACACCACGGCAGCTCTGAAAAACTCTTTCTTTACTCACCGCGATGGCCGAACTAGCTCAAATATCGGCGGACTTAGATCGTAGGTTCAAATCATCAGCTATGCACCCGGGAATGTCTTCAAAAAAAGGAAAAGGAAATGGAAATTGGCGCCAGAAATCAAAAGATTTCAAATAATAAGAAGAAAAATAAATTGCAAGTGACTAACATTTAATTAATCATTAATAAAAGTTTTGAAATGTCAGTAAACAATGATCAGGATAATTAAAATGTAAATAATGTAATAACAAAATTGTGTATCTTAACTGAAGGTTGCGACACGCATAAAATTAAGAACCCCTTTCGGGTTATTTTAATAATTTACCAAAAACATTCGTGGGATATGCATACCTCAGTCATTTAATTAAACCTTCTGTTAGGCTATTGACAATAAAAAAGCGTGACTGTACCTTTTACAGAGGGTCGAAATACATAAAAATAGCAAATTTAAATACTGGGCATAATTAGATATAAGCATGAAAATTTAATGTAAAAAGCAAGAGCATGTATCAAATTGAACATTACATTACATGTTAATAATTGCAAAACGTAGGCATTTAAATTTTAAATAAATGTAAAATCCAGGTAATAAAAAACACGATAAATCTCGGAACTAACCTCGCTTCTCCAGCGCACACAAATGGCTAACAGCAAACCCAGCCCGGGGTAGCTGCACCCTTCGGTTCAAATAAGTTAGTCGTGAACTGCGACCATATCGTTGAAATCGACGTGGATGCGCCGAAAACTGCTGCAGAAGCATCCCCAAAAAGACCGCAACGCCGAACCCAGCAGGTGTCGAAAGTGCGATAAGGCTTGGCCGCCGAGAAAAACTCGTGTATGAAGCTGGTAATTAAGAGCTGAGAAAAATATAATTACTATGCGAATAATAAAACAGCAAAGCGCCATCGTACCTGATCAAAATCAGCCCTTAGGAGACACACTGCTCATTGAAATTGGTTGAGCGCACGTAAATTGACTTGAACATAAACTTTAGCCACGCCGAACGCGGCGGGCAAAGCGAAGACAGCAAGTGCCAAGTACCAACAATTCGTGCCCCAAGGCAAGCTCGGACTCTGATAAGAAATAGCGCGGAGGTCGAGAGGGCATCGCGCAAATGATAAGAGCTTGATGCAGGTAGAAAATACGCTGCTTTGGAAAATTTACGAATTTAAAATGCAAAAGGATTTATAATTTAACTAAAAATATACAGGTTAAAACTGAAATAATTGGATAAATGGCGAAACAATTAGGCTAAGCCAAAAAATTGTTTCACCTTTAAGATATCACCAATTACTAAATGAAGAGTGTGGGCCATGCATCCAATCCACATTATGTGATTGTATTTATCCTTTAGGAGTCTGCCCATTTTCACCATATTAGCTGCATTGTCCGAAATAACAGCTAATATTTTTACAGCTCCCACCTTGTCTATGATTTCAACTACTTTGGACAATAAATCTTCAGCAGTATGCCTGTTGTGCCTCTCATTTCGAATATTTGACCATCCATCTAATGCTAAGTTTAAATATTCAGAACGACTTACGTTTTTGTCAACTTTCTGTTTGACTGTATTATATTCTTTCTCTAAAAGAGTGGTAGACAATACCTTTTTTGATGGTATGTTATAAGGTGGGTGCATAAGATGGAGCAATTCTTCCCACAATGGATGTTCCAACAGAGACAGGTGCCCCGGTTGAAGATAGCACGAGCCAAAACTTCATCAAGTTTGTTCTGAAAAAAAACAGACATATTGACCTAAAGTTAACTAAAATGAATGTAATCAAATCAGAAATACGTGTTGCTTCTTGTCAATTCTGTCAATACAACTTGACAGGGTTGGTGTTGTGAAGGCGATGGATGAAGATGACCTGTGACTATTGCCACTGCCAGTAGAGGTACTTACAGTTGGGAAATTATCTGCTGTTCCTTCAAATTCCTCTATATTTACAGCAATCATGGAAATTGTAGTTTGTTGACTTATATTTAAGGATGGTGTTGATTCAGCGGACGTTTTTAAAACCACTAACAGACTTCTTTTTAATTATTAACGGACACTTGCTACAGTTTTGGATGTGACGCGAAAATTTAGTTGCATCTTTATTTGAGTACATTTTGCAGCAGTACTTGCACTCAAGCAAAATGTTGTCCTTTTTATTATACAATTTACAAATTTCACTTTTCGGTTTCATTGTCTACAATTAGATACACTTTAAAACACCAGGAAACTACAAAATGCCTACTGCGTACACACAGCCGACAGCACACAGCGCACCACAAATCTCGCAGTCGAGTTGCCGGATGATAGTGTTTAACTGCATGTATATACCGATACACGTCACTGCCAGGCTGCAATTGCTACAAGCAAACAAGTATGAACATGTAAAAAGATTTCATACGTGACACGGCGCGGCACAAACATCAATAATGCTGAGAATTTGCCACATTTTTGGCAATATTCTTGGAAACTTTGCCATTCTTGGCAACATTCCAATTTTCCAATCTTCCCTCAATCTGACAATATTGCTGAACCTCAAGCAACTTTCCGGGAATATTCCCAATAGGCAATTTTGCCTAAATGGGAAAGTGTTTTTGCTTTGTTTATTTCAGCGACAGGTACCTCCCAAACTTCAACTTTACTGTCCTTCATTTTCTCAGCAAAACAACTTGCGGAAGAAATATCATTTCCTTGGAAAATAAAGCGATCGGCGTTTCTCTTCAGTGCTCCGCCAATTTCGTCCATAGTCCCTTTCCCATGCCCACTTGAGCTATAATTCCAAGATAAGGATTCCAAATTTAGAAACAATGAGGGCACTTTTGAAAGAAGGAAGTAAATGTTGCTGTGATTTCTATACTGCGCAGTCGGACCATCGGAGAAAAAGTTAATCCGTTTCGCATAATTTGTGACAATTTCTCTAGAATATGTTGCAAGTGAATCCATATGGCATAAGCTTGATGATCCAAGTTTTCGCTCACAGAACAAAAACAAAAGTGCATAGATTGAACCTCCGATGAAAACTGCAGCACGAAATTTTCTGCAAAATCAATCTGAATTGTTACTTCGTTAGGACCGATGTTGGATTTGCTTTTCTGCATTTGTTTCGTTTGGTGTTTCATCGTGAACAAATGTTTTTGGAAGTCAACTAGTTGGCTATTAAAAAGCTTTATTAAATTACCAATCTGTATTGATTTTTCTGCTTTTGTAGTCATTTGAATAGATTTTGTCACGCTTTTGATTAATCATTCTTCAGTCACCGATTCCCATTGCTCGAAGTCAATGATTTTATTCAAGAGTTCTCTTTTTATGTTGGTAATTGCCTCTACAGAATGCCATCATTCGGAAGTGATGTAATCCGTGGGTCCCATGTTACTACGATGTGTAGCATGTAAAAGATCCCTTGCTGAGATTGGATATTTGCGTTGTGCTGTCTTTACAGATAAAACATTTACCAGACATGCATTTTATATTTTGAACATCACAAACAGTTCCAGATATTATATCTTCCACATTTTTGGCTTCAGTTATACCATATAGAAATAATTTGTTTGTTATTAGTCGAATATTAGAATATAAGATTGTGTGTTATATTATTGCTTGGTATACTAAAAACTCGTATCATATCCTATCTGGCTTTCTCTTAATCATCTATTTCATAGGATAATGGATTATGTGATAAGAAGTTATTTTGAGATCTATATAATGCTAACTCTACGCAATCGTTTACTTTTGCTTTAAGTTTATTATGCCGCTTCCTTTTCTTATTACGTCTTTCCTTGATTTTAGTTATAATGTTGAACACTATTTTTCGTATTACTTTTATGTATAAGATGTAGATTAATATAGACATTATAATTCCAATACGGCATCCCATTAGTCCTGGAAAAAATATTGACCTGCATTTTGTTATTAGTTCGTTGTGCATACAAAATAAACAATCATCACATGTATCTATTTTACTATATATCTTCCCATCACAAGTGCCACATGAGTAGTAAACCAACCCATACTATCTCCCTGATACCCGATCAGCAACTCCATGGAAAGATATTAATGGATTTCCGAACACATTGAATGAGCAATTTGAAGGAGGGTTTATTCTTATATGGCCTTTTACTACTTCTATTTCAGGACAACAAAATGCCTTTGTTATTATGTTATTCACTAAGAAAATGCAGGCAATTTTTGATTGGATCTTCATTTTAGATAAATCTTTTTGTCTCCTATCGTTTTTTCTAAAATTATATAAGAATAGATTAGTGTGAAGAGGATAGGTTATTACTTAATACTATCAGTTAATTGTTAGAATATCACTTATTTATGATAATGTATTTTATTACTATTTATTTATTCAACCAACAAAATTAAATATTGGCTTCTTCTTGCTCGAGCCCTGTTTGTTATTTGATGTAGTTTGCTTAGCATTTCCTGATTTTGTTTTTTCTCTTGCCTTTGAAGACTTCTTATTTTTGTTCTTGTTTTTTATTTTTTGCGAAGATTTTGAACTAAGTATTGAAGAAATGGAACTCGCATCATCAGAATCACTGCTTGTGTTTTGTAAGGACGAGCTATCCGACTTACCAGTGTCATCACTAGGGGAAGGGGGGCATAGTGGGGTATTTAAGGTTTATCAGCGATTTAATGTGGCATAATATTTTTAGAGAACTGCCCTATCAGCTTTAATTGCTTACTTAACATGTTACCCATTATATGCAATCGTAATTTTCATTGTCGCACCTCTAAATCAGTTTCAATAAAAAAAATATTGCCAAAAGTCATTTGCCCATAAGGGGTAAAGTAGGGTAGCTAGTGGGGCAATGTGGGGTATAGGTTATTTAATAAGAAAACATACAAATTATTATGAAAATATTTTATAACTCATTAGCTTAACCTAAAAATAAAACAAAAATTTGAAAATACATGTTAATAAAATAATCCAAACAATAATAAAAAATCAACAGAACTTAAATACACATTGCACACAGGTGCGTAACCTCGTCATCTTCGTCGTCTTCAGCTGCACATGAGCAGTGTGCCCAGCGATTGCACTGTCTGCAGCTAATCCACCCTTCATTCGATTGAGACCATAAGTACCCGCAATACATACATTCAGCATCGTCTTCGTCGTCGTCATAGGTTTGATTTTCAAGCTGCCTTAAAGTTTGTTTTTGTTTTCTTAGTTTTAGTTTCTGGTGATTTAAACTCCGATCTCGTTGTCACCTTTCTTTTGCGTTCCTTTTTTTCTTTTGTTTCTTGTAGAGCAACTAGTTCGTTTTTGTAAGGCGATTCTGTAATGAGTGCCGATCCTGAGTTCAGCAGAAGTTAGGCCATAAAATCGCTCTTCCATTAATTTAATAGAAGATAGTAAATCAGCTTCTTGGTCATCAGTGAATACAGTTACGTAATGGCCTAATTTCTTTGTAATTGACGTCTCATCAGGATTACCCCTGTACTTTAAGACATACCGTTTAAGGGTAGTTTGTGGTACACTGTATGCTTGCGCTGCTTTTTTATATCCCATGTCTCCGGAAACATAACTATACACGGCTTTCTGTCTCTGGAAACTTAACTATACACGGCTTTCTTCATTGTTTCCGAAGACCAAGAATGTAAAAAGATGAACCAGATTCGTCATCACTTTTCTCTACTCTCTGAGTAGATTCCTTTTTGCTACCTAATACAAGCCCCAAATTGTCCTTCGTTATCTTGTCCAGAGTTAGCATCTCTTTTATTTCTTTCAACTGTACACTAAGATCAAGACTGCCTGTTGTTTTTAAAACGGTTAGGTAGGAAGATAGTAGGCCTTGAAGCTCTATTGTTGTTTTATTCATAGCTTTTATGCTCGAGTTCAGCCCGGTAAGGGAATCTACCTCTAAACCAGCTCTTAATGCTTCATTAACCCCTATCTGATAACCAGCTGCTAAGTTGCACATGTTATAAAATCTGAGCTACCTTGATACATATCCTCAAGCTTTATAGCATGATTTAGATGTTCCCATGTCGAGTCTCTATTTATTGTATGTTCTAAAAGTTTACTAATTGATGGATCAAAAATTGAGACAAGTAGTGTCTTTATGTTATCCTTATGCTCTTCATTATGTAGTAAATCGATTATATTAACATTATCTGGTAAGGAGTGCCCTTCTTTAGTTCTTGGATCAAAGGCACTGATTACACCTATAGTTTTGTGCTTGGGAAACTCAAACTTTTTTTCTTCTTTACCCTTTTTCCCTTTTTTAATCGCTCCTTTAGATGGAGTTGGATCTAATGTTTTTTCTTTATTTCCTTTTACCTTGTTTTTATTAGGTATCAGAGTCTTTGATTTGATGGAACATCATCTTCATCTTGGTCCTCTTCTGAATTACTATCCGTCTCACTGGTTTGGTCTTGGTACGATGTTTCTTTATTGATTTCTCGTTGAGAATCTCCACTGTCTTCCATAGCATCCTCACCACTCATGGCTGTCACATCAGGGTAGATATTTTGATAACATGTGCATCTCTTTCCCTTACATTTTTTACTTTTACAACTTTTTTCTAGGGAAGGGCTGCTTCCTGCTATTGGTTCGTTAAGCTGTGTATCAATCATTTCTTTCTTCTTGAGTGATATCACCTTCATGTATCAGTGAGTAAGCTGAAAGGTCTATAATCTTTTCCCAATTGTCAATTTTAGCCACAACCCTAAATTTAGTGTCTTCTGTGTTCGACTCAAGTAGTCCTCTTAACACCAAGAATGCTATAACAGCCCATTTTCCGTCAACCTGTTTGAATTTTGAATGGAGTTTTATATTAAGTCCTAAGGATGTACTAAAAAGAGTTTTGTCAAGTGATAAGTCATAGCTGTTAGCAAAATCGTATATGAATAATTTTGTCTCTTTTGTCCATATTACTGTTAGAGAGTCCGTTATGTCATTTATCTATATAGGCATCCCAATATTAGAATGTTTAATGCATGCATACGTTTCTCGATCTGCCCATTTAGGGTGAACAATCCAAACTGGCTTAAGGCCACGAAATGCCCTCAGAGACATTTTGTATTTTGTTTCAGGTAAAATTTTTTTGTAAAGGTTTTTCAGTGAATCTAACGGCAGTCTTTTCTGCATTTTGACCTTATTTCTGGTTATGTAATCTTTTTTTTCTGGACACATTTTTGAATTTTCGTCTCTAAAAATTCGAGAACCTGTGTTTTTAGGAGTTGTCTTAACGTATGGTTTCTTTTATTTCTTTCATACTGTGTTAATTGAACACTACCGTGGAACTTTTTATGCATTTTGTAGCTAATTAGTTTTTTAGCTTCACCAATAAGACGATATTTCTTAAAAATATTACCACTAACTACTTTTCGTTATTATTTGTTTTACTTATATTAGTCTCGAGCTGGTGGTTCAATACTTCACCAAAAAATAAACGTTTTTTAACTTGAGCTGGTACTTTATAGCCCCTAGTCATTTGGTTGACTTTAGTGTTTGGTGTCAACTTTTTTTTATTTGTCGTTTGAGTTGACAGTTTATACAACCGTTTTCTATATTTTTGTACATCCTTTTTAAGTTTACAAATTTTGTCTTCAGCTGCGCACAAACGTGTATATGTTCGTGCTCGATCACGCCGTACTTTTTTCTACCACGCATTCTTCTAGAACTACCCGTTAATTGTTCCACATTTATAGGAATTTCTTCATGGTCCAATAATGGTGGTGTATTTCGATTCAATAAGTCTCTTGTGGCTGCCTCTAAAACCTGTTTTCTTCTGTATGTTACTGTTGCGACTCTCCACTTCTTCCGCTTGATACGCTTTTCTCTTGCATCATATTTCTTTATACTTTTTATCAGTTCCAGTTCGTTTTTCTTATGATATCGTTCTCGGTCTTTTCTTCTTTTTTCCTCTAAATCAGCTTCAGACATTTTCTGCCGAATTTTTTTAACTCTTGCTCTATTTTTCAGTTTTTCGCGTGCATTGCTATCTTTTTTCACTTGCCATTTTCAATTTTTACCCACTGTAACAACATTTAAAGGAAAACCATAAAAAATGAAAATCAGTCATCTCAGTAATGAATACGTCATTGCGGTAATGTGGAACCATTACAGCTATGACCATTAGCGAAATGACAATCTATATAAAAGTGAATGGACCCGTCTTCTGTTATGATAATACTTGGGAATAAAAGTGAGGTTATGTTCAGGCTTGTAAAGCCTTTTTTACCACTACATTCAAAAAGAGCTAATCACATAGAGCATTACCGATTTGACGCGTATTAAACATACGCCGATTAACTACGTTTTTGATGTCAAAATACATAAAAATAAAAGAACTTACCAATCAATCAGCGGTGTGCCGTCGTTGATGCTAACTACTACGCCCGATATTGGCGCATCCAAGGTTGCGGTTATATAAGGTAGCACATACCGGCTTGTGTGGACAAAGAATAGCATTTAATGAAAGCAACTGTATAACTAATCACGGACATTTATACACATGTTCTAATTAGTAGGACTCTTCTACTCTAGAAAAATCACAAAACTAAGGTAGTTAATGTTCACGTGTAGAAGAAAATAAATATTACATTATAAATGAGGTTTGGGACAATTACCGAAATGATATAATGGTCATTTAATCTTATAACATTTGTACAGAAACTCCAAAATTTGTGTGAACTACATTTAACATTACATTCTTGCGCAAGAGTAAACGTGTTTGGTCAAACTTTTCATTGATTTTTGGCTGAAAATGTGCCTATTTTTGATCACAGCATAAATTCTTCCAATACCTGACGCTTACCCATATAACAAACCATTGACAAGTCCTTGGTAAAAGCAAACCTTGATGAATGCTCTGGAAGAGAGGTCACTTTCAGTTCGTGGGGTGTATCCTGTTTATTTTTGCGAACTGTCCCAAGTAATGTAAGTTTTTTACTTAGTAAAAAGTTAGCCAAAGCAACAGTCGTGAAAAAGTTGTCCGTAGTAATGCCCCGTCCGGTATTATAATAGGGCTCAACCAAATCTGTTACTACACGATATCCTTGATTTTGGTCCCTTGCCACACCAGGAAGTTTACTGGTATACACTTGCAAGTTGCAGAGATAAGATGTCGTGACGTC
The DNA here is from genome assembly GCA_940337035.1 of Agriotes lineatus. Classification (NCBI taxonomy): domain Eukaryota; kingdom Metazoa; phylum Arthropoda; class Insecta; order Coleoptera; family Elateridae; genus Agriotes; species Agriotes lineatus. The sequence continues at coordinate 57,536 of CALNHX010003322.1, read as the reverse complement.
GGCAGCTGCCCAAATTTTAATACCATATTTGGCGCGTTTCGATTTCACATATTGCCTAAATGGTGACCGTTATCTGAAAGCAACTGTTCGTCAACTGTCAAATTAGTACAGGCGCCAGGGAAATCGTTAATAGGGCTTTACGTGCAATTCTTGGTACCAGCATTTTGGGTTAATGGGTGGGTGGGGAGCTGTGCTCTGAGTCTAATTTTAAGTTTTCGGATCGATCGGAGAAATTGTTTTTCCGCAATATCAAAAGAAGTGTTGAAAACGGTTTTTTAGCAATTTCTCGTTTTCTGTTGCTCTGATGCTGAAATTGCATCAATACAAGTTTGTAGTTTATGAAATTCCTCACAACTTTTGGAAATGCCTTTTTCTCGTGCGCTCAACAATTTAAAAGTTGTTACCCCATAAAGCCAAGAAATTAAGGGTTGAAATGGGTTTTACGTAAATATATCGCTTTCAGTTAATCCTACGTTAAAAAATACTCTTATATTTTTTGTAGAACAACTAATTTGCATAAAATTTGTGTATGAGTATTTTTCCATTTGGACAATTATTTACCGTTCTACAGCGCCGCAAATGTCGCAAGTCACGTAAACAGTACATTTAATGTGCACTTTCGAACGGCCCTGTTCCTTTGAGGTACAGTTTGTAGCGCGTATTTTTATGTGGTTTCCCCGATATGCCTACTCCACGAAGTGTATTTTTAACAGTCTCACACTTCCCATGGTCTTTTTGATGGAGCGGGTTCTGCATCGTTGATCCCACTCATTGCAGAATCGTTGATTTTATCGCCCTTGTCAAGTTGTGTTTCCTTTGAAAAGAACTCGGAAAGAGAAAATATGTCGTCGTCGTAATTGATGTGATATTCGTCAAAATCTGTAGTAAGCATTCTGGAGAATTCCTGCACGTTCTCACAGGATTCTCCGGCGGGAAGCAAATGACGGTGCACTTTAAACTCGCTTTGCGACAGCCATAGGCCTTTCCACATTTGGTCTTGCACCCGCATGAAATTAATTTTATTATTGCAAGAGGCGCGGGAGGCTCAGTGCTAGACACCTGTGTAAACGTACGGTCACTTTTGTTTCAGCCCCATCTTCCCGCTGGTAGAGTGTCACTAAACTTAAACAAAATAAAAATTTATATTCAAAATGAACGATTCACGACTCACCATGTGAAGAACAATCAACTCGGTTATTCTGTTATTTGATTAATTTTTTGAATCTAGACTGTAATGTGTTTTTCTTTGCAAAACCCGGAAAACTGAATACGAAGGAACAGCATTACTCTACATCATGCGTGAAACACGGCGATGCTGTATCAAAGCATATCTTGTTCTTGCATGCATTTTCTGGTTGTGACACAACATCGGCTGCTTACAGTATGGGCAAAGTGAAATTTCTTAAAACCCTAGAAAAGACACCTACTCTGGAATCTGCAGCGAATCATTTTGTACAGAAAGATGTAGACGCGGATATCATCGCATTAGCGCATTAGCATTGCTGAACAAATGTGTTGTTGAAGGCAAAATCCCAGAAACATGGCAAAATGCTCAGGTCATTCTTCTACATAAAAAGGGAGACATGTTAAAATTAGACAATTATCGACCAATAAGCCTCCTCCCACATCCCTATAAATTGCTAACGAAAATTATAACGAATAGATTACTAAACAAATTTGATAACTACCAACCCCCTGAGCAGGCTGGTTTTCGCAAGGGCTATGGCACCACTGAACATCTTCAAACAATACGTTTGTTAATGGAGAAGTGCACGGAATATAATGTGCCACTCCACTTAGCCTTTGTAGATTATAACAAGGCCTTTGACTCTATAGAGATGTGGTCAATACTCAACGCAATGGACAACGCTAGAATCGACTCGAGGTATAGAGACATGATGAAATTCATATATGACAAAGCAACTCTCCAAATTAAACTGGATGAGGACCTAAAGACCAGCAAAATACAAATTAAACGTGGAGTTCGACAGGGCGACACAATTTCACCCAAATTATTCACTCTTGCGATGGAGGATGTCTTCAAAAAGTTGGAGTGGGACAATAAAGGCATAAATATCGACGGTCGATACTTAAATCATCTTAGATTTGCGGATGATGTAATTGTAATTAGTAACAACCTAGAGGAGCTAGAGGAAATGCTCCTACAGTTAAAAACAAGGTCAGAAGAGGTTGGATTGACGATGAACCTGGGAAAGACCAAGATTATGACCCCAGAACAAGTCACACTAAACATAGCAGGAACCGAAATAGAGAACGTCGACGAATATGTGTACCTGGGCCACAAGCTGAAATATGGTAAGGAAAATCAAAGTGCCGAAATACCTCGTAGAGTACGCATGACTTGGGCAGCAGTGGGAAAGCTCGGATACATTTTAAAGAACGCCAGTATTCCCATAAACCTTAAAACAAAAATCTTCAATACATGTATACTTCCAGTAATGGTTTACGGAATGGAAACAACAACACTTACCGTTAAGTCAGCAAATAGATTAAGGACAACGCAAAGAGCGATAGAAAGATTAATGTTGGGTATAAACCTTAGAGACCACATCCGAAATGAGGAAATAAGGAAACGAACAAAAGTAACTGATGTCATAGAAAAAATTGCTCAATCTAAGTGGAGTTGGGCGGGCCATGTAGCCAGACAGGATGACACAAGATGGACTAAACGGGTCATGCAATGGAGGCCAAGATTACATAAGAGGAGCGTGGGAAGACCACAGACTCGTTGGATAGACGACATCAAATTGAAAATTGGGAGAAATTGGCACCAAGTGGCACAGAACAAAGTACACTGGAAGGAAAAGGGGGAGGCCTATGTCCAGGAGTGGATGAAAAGGGGCTGCTAAAGAAGAAGAGAAGAAGCGGGAGAGCAATTTTTTATTGCGTTGTACGGTGGAGACATTCATAAAAACAAGTCAATCAACTTGCTGCGATACAAACACTTCGCGAAATCCCTTGTGAAGTCAACGTTTAATCTGGCATCTTTGCCACCTACAAAAGACACGGCCAGGATGCACGCATTCCGGACATACCATCAAGTTCAATCCTGGCTTGGAAATGACACTCTACCCGCGGAAAGATGGGGCTGAAAGAAAAGTGGCCGTACGTTTGCACCGGTGCCTAGCACTGAGCCTCCCGCGCCTACTGCAATAATTAAATTTATTTCATGCGGGTGTAAGACCAAATGTGGAAAGGCTTGTGGCTGCCGCAAAGCGGGTTTAAAGTGCACCGCCATTTGCTCCATATGCGCCGGGGAATCCTGTGAGAACGTGCAAGAAATCTCCAGAATGCTTGCTACAGATGAAGACTAATACAACACCAGCTACGACGATGACATATTTTCTCTTCCCGAGTTTGTTTCAAGGGAAACACAACTTAACAAGGGCGACAAAATCGACGATTCTGCAATGATTGGAATTGACGATGCAGAACCCGGCCCATCAAAAAGACCAAGGGAAGTGTAGAAATACACTTCGTGGATTAGGCCTATAGGGGAGACCACGTAAATTAAAACGCGCCACAAGCTGTACCTCAAAGGTGGTGTGGAAAACAGTTGGTGCGACACACTCGAAGGAACAGGGCCGTTTGAAAGTGCACACTAAATGTACGGTATACGTGACTTGCGACATTTGCGGCGCTGTAGAACGGTAAATAATTGTCTAAATTGAAAAATACTCATACACAAATTTTATGCAAATTAGTTGTTCTACAAAAAATATAAAAGTATTTTTTATCGTAGAATTAACTGAAAGCGATATATTTACGTAAAACCCATTTCAACCCTTAATTTCTTGGCTTTATGGGGTAACAACTTTTAAATTGTTGAGCGCACGAGAAAAAGGCATTTCCAAAAGTTGTGAGGAATTTCATAAACTACAAACTTGTACTGATGCAATTCCAGTGCCAGAGCAACAGGAAACGAGAAATTGCTGAAAAACCGTTTTCAACACTTCTTTCGATATTGCGGAAAAACAATTTCTCCGATCGATCCGAAAACTTAAAATTAGACTCAGAGCACAGCCCCCCACCCACCCATTAACACAAAATGCTGGTACCAAGAATTGCATGTAAAAATTCCCTGGCGCCTGTACTAAATGTTCAGATGGTTCAAAGGATTTTTGCAGTTTTGGACAAATAAATTCCAAACATCAGCAAATACTGCTAATTTATCATTTTTATTTCTTTCAGCCCTGGTCAGTTTATCGCAAAAACACTGAAATTTTTAAAAATCTGTCGCAACTAGGATCAGTGGTCCACATTTCCCGGACAGATTCTTTTCTGCATCTCAAAGCTACTGCTTTGATAATACCTATAAAGCAATCTCACTCAACATGGTCCAACGATTTCCATTATTTTTTGCGAGTTTGGATGCTTGTCATTCCGCAACATGAAATAGCTTTCGGCCTCCTGATTAGTGTAAAGACATATAATATCCTTGATTTCAGTAGTTACGAATAAACTAAACATTTCATAAAATGAGTCAGCAATATGACTGCAAGGTGTAAGACCAGGATGAGCATTCAAAATATTTCTTTCAAGACGCCGCGAGCCCTTTCCAGGTTTATTGGCCCATTTCATTCCTAATCTCGAAATGTATGCATCATCTTCGTCTTTAATAATTTCCTTATTTTCAGTATCTGGTTCAATGTCTGATTCTGACGTGAATTCGTTGTCAATAACATTTTCAGAGTCTGCTTCTTTCTCATAGCCAATTTCCTCATTAGAATCTGTTAGATCTCCGAATCTGTCAGCGATTTCCTCAAGTTCTGCCTTTGATAAAGACTTATTTTTGTTTGAACGGCTCATTTTCAGCATAAACGGCAATAGATGCAACAACATTTTAATGTACCGTTGCGGCCAACTCAAAGTGCACGGCAGATTTTTAGCTTGTAATACGATATTCTAATCATAGACGTCGAGTTTTGACGTTTATGTTTGTCATCAACTGTCATAGAACTGAAAACTGGGAAAATTCCCATACATTTGCCAGAAGCAGAGAAAATGCGAGCTATTACAAAACTGGAAGAGAACTGGTTACTGAGTCGAGTCGCAACAGATTTGCATGTGAGCAAGAGCTGCACTTTCAAAATTAAAAATCGTTGCAGCAGAGACTTCTGCAAGAAAAGTTTTTTTAACACCAGAGAACAAAGAATGAAGAGTACAATTTGCAACCGACTATTTGAATGAGATCGACGACTTTTGGAACACGACTGTTTTCTCAGGTGAAAAGGTATTTCAATCATTTACCAATTGACGATTAAGGGTGTGCAGACCACAAAATTCAAGATTTGAGGAGCAATATTATGTTCAACCCTTAAGGAGTAGTGGACGATTCTCTGTAAACGTATGGAGATGGATCAATGCTCACGGATCTGGGGCATGCTATAGAATTAATGGTCGACTGAATGCTGAAAATTATCGCAACATTTTGCAAAATGTGATGCTGCCATCTGTAAGAGAGGTCTTTCCTAATCAATTTACTTTTGCACCAAACAAAACCGATGAATTATGAGAAAGAATAAGAAATGCTTGGAAGGAACTGAGAGAAGGATACAATATGGAAACATTGGTCTACTCTATGCGAAACAAACTGCAAAGCGTAGTAGCAATTGAATACTGATACATATTATTATATAGTTTGTTTACTTGTAAAACTTTGCTTAAATACAAACCTTAAAAAAGTAATACCTATTCTTATAACCACAAGCAACGCCACTGGAGAAACCCCCATTTAATAAGCCGAAAAATCGCAAAAATAACCATAGTAACAAAAAACCGTGCACTTTGAGGTGTCCGTAACTGTACATAAATACCCAATCGGGGTACTTTGGGGGCCCACTTACCTAATTTACCAAATTCTTCAACACCAATACTTTAATCACAACGAAACTGAATGACACATAACCTCAAATAGCACCTGACAAATACCTAGAACCAGAACTGCCAACGGCTTCACAAAAAAAGTTAAAGCATTCGTCGTGGATGAGTTTCTAATGCAACTTTTTAAGTCCAACCCTGTTGTTTTGTATCTTCCCGCCCGTTGTTCCAAAAAGCCATGATCGACTCCATATGATAGTGCTTGCAATATTTCAAATTTCAAATCCTGTGCCCTTGATTTCAGTGGCGGATATGTGAAGCAATCTTACGGGCGGTCGAGCCATGGCCTTTCAAGTTGTTAACAGCTTTTAAAACTCTAAAAGCCGGGGCTGACTTTTACTTCGCATTCTCATTTAATGTGGGGGACCCTAGTTACCCCGTTTAGGTATCTAAGGGTTAAAACCATACGAACTTACAAAAAAGATTAAAAAAGAAAACATTGAGGACACTAGAAATACCAGTACAGTTAAGTCTCCGCAAGTATTGCAATGATAAGGTGTCAAGTAATAATGGTATTTCTAAACAATAAACAAAACAAAAAGAAAATTCTGATTCAAAACAACTAAAAAACTTAAAATTTTTCCTGTGAAATGATTGGCAGTTTTAAATCTTTTTTGCGTTTAGTTGCCTTAGATGAGGTAGAAGACCTATTATTGTCCTTAATGTCAGGAGTATAAGGAAGACTGTCATAAAATGCATGATGTTCCCTCTCAATCACAATCCTGTCGGTATTTCGACTCTGTAATAGGGATTTTAGTTAGGTAAAGTTTTAGGGAATTGTTCTATCTACAGCCGGTCTACGTTGGGGACGGGGTACCCATTGAGTATTATAATCCAATTTATAGTTGATTTTGTCATTGGAAAGATACTGAAGTTGCCTTATATCGGTTACAGTTGGCTCTCCTACTTTCTTGCCCAGTCTAACTGAACCTATCATAGTAAACAAAAGTCTGTTCACGACGATAACGTTGTATGGATTTTTAGGTTTCGCCAGTCGCATTCTCAGGAATAATACCATACGATTGGATGATATCTACATTTATTACCATCCCAAAAGTACCACATGCAACAGATTGTAATGACCATAGAACAATAAGTCTTATGAGTCACGTGCTAAAGATCTTTCTACGAATTGTACATACTAGAATATACAAAAAGTGCGAGGCAGACATTTCTAATACCCAATTTGGGTTTCGCAACGGTTTCGGTACCAGAGAGGCGCTTTTCAGTCTCAATGTACTAGTTCAAAGATGTCAAGACATGAACAACGATGTATTCGGATGTTTTATAGACTATTCAAAAGCTTTCGACAATGTGAAACATGACAAACTTTTGATGATACTAGATAATTTACAAATAGATCATCAAGACATTCGTATAATAGCAAATCTCTATTGGGCCCAAACAGCGAAGGTAAAGGTAGAAAATACTCTATCAGAGGAAGTAGAAATAAGGAAGGGAGTCAGGCAGGGGTGTGTGTTGTCGCCCCTCCTGTTTAACATATACTCTGAGGCAATTTTCAAAGAAGCTTTAGAGGAAGAAGGAGGCGGAATAATAGTTAACGGTGTTCCCATAAACAATTTAAGATATGCGGACGATACTGTGATTCTAGCTAACAACATTACAGATCTACAGAGAATGACAGAAAAAGTAAAAGTAGTAAGTGAAAGATATGGTCTTAGCATGAATATCAGTAAAACCAAACTAATAGTGTTTACAAAGAACCCTATACAGCCTGTGAATTTCTATATAGGGAATAAGAAAATTGAGCAAGTCCATCACTATAAATACTTAGGAACGCTAATTAACGAAAGTGGACAACACAGACAAGAACTGCTGTCACGTATAGAACAAGCACGAGTGGTCTTTATCAAAATGAAAAAGATGTTAACAGCGCCTGATCTGTCACTTGAAATTAAGCTGAAAATGGTTCAGTGTTATGTATTCCCGTTTCTATTATATGGAGTAGAAAGCTGGACACTTAAGAAAGAAACAATGAAAAGAATAGAAAGTTTTGAAATGTGGATCTATAGGCGATTACTACGAATACCTTGGACCGCCAAAATAAAAAATACTGAAGTGCTACACCGAATAAATAAAGAAATGGAATTAATATTTACAATTAAAAAGCGAAAACTTGAATACCTGGGCCATATTACACGCAATGACAAATATCAGTTGATACATATAATTATGCTAGGAAAAATCGAAGGAAAGAGAAGTGTAGGCCGGCGACGAATTTCCTGGTTACGGAACTTACGAGATTGGTATGGCATGACATCAGTTGAACTGTTTAGAGCAGTAACATCGAAGATAAGAATAGCCATTTTGATAAGCAACCTCCGTCGGAGAAGCTAACTAAGAAGAAGAAGAAGTCGCATTCTTGCCACATAATCAGAAGGCGAATTTATAGGGGGCTTAAATAGATGCTCAAGAACTGAATGCAAACTGTCCGCCCCCATAATAGTGTGCCCCTTTTCCAGATATAATTGCTCTATTTTAATTTGATTTTCTTTGCTTATGTCACTCAGGGTACTCATAAGCACTTTGTTTCCATTTTGGTAGATACACCCATCAAAAATAAGCACAATCTTAAAATTATCTGGAGTGCTTAGTGAACTGTACAAGACGTGAATTAAATTAGCTGCAACCCCACCTTCCACTTCATTCCAAACATATAAATGCACATTATTTCCATTGTTTAGCTCATATATTGTGAAATTATGTACCTGTAGCTTTTGCTTGTAGTACATAGAAGACGCCCGAGTTTTTGGACACAAGAGGACACTTTCAAGGTCCATGGTTATGATTGCAGCTTTCTTGGCAGCTCTGCTGCGATCTTTTTTTTCCACATGAGCGTGGTCATCTATGTTCCAGTCTTAAAAGTTGAACAAGTATCACATTGATCTTTCCGTGGCTTGTGTATTGCAATATTTTCTTGCTTCAAAACTTCCACAAAGAGCTTTCGCCCTATTGGTTGACTGTTACCGTTGCACCACTCCAGAAAATATTGTACTTGTGTAGAACTGACCTGAAGGCCCATTCTACGTAGACTTTCCACGACGAGCGTCTACAGTAGTGACTTGGTACCTCAGGAACAAGACTTAACTATTTTCTTACATATTCGGTTTTCTTGTTCCGTTTTTCGGTTTGAATGTTTTCCCTTTGGCTTTGCTTCAGTTTTCTACTGCCAGGTTGTTTATGTTCTGTTGCTGCCCTTATACCATCTTCATTTATATCTGTAATTTAGTGGATTTTCGTTGTTTTGCACCTAGCGTTTAAATGTGTCTTCTCCAAAATCCAATGTAGGGGTAGCTAAGGTAAAAAAAATCCATGTCACCCAATAATTTTAATTTATAAACGATATTTTGGCAACTGAATACTATAACCATTATCTACAGAATAAACCGACGAAATTATGAAAAAGAAATTCTTTATTGACTGAAAAAGGGCATAACAAATAGTGCTGAATACGGTTTTGCCCCACCTCCGGGGCAAAACCGGGTATTGAAATTCAAGTTTGATTAAAATGTTTTAAGACAATTGTCGCATTGGAACTCATCCAAATGCGCATCCGGCCAACCAGTACAACCTTCCATGTGCCCAGTTCTCGCACGAAATACACTTAACCCATCCATCACTTCTTGCTGACATGGAGTCGTTTTCCTTACAATAGACATAGTGTATCGCTTTCAGTATTTTCATCTTCCTCAGATCGTATACGCTGTCGACTTTTTCGTTATCTTTAGTTTTTTTGGGTTGAGTTTTATCTTTCCCCTTAGAAACAATCATCCTCTTCACTTTTTCAGTCTTAACAGATTTATTCTTCTGCAGCATGGAAGGCTGTAGTTTCTTATATGGTGAATCTGTCAAAATTGCTGTCTTACCGCGACGTCTTTTTGTGGCTTTCCTGTTACTATGAGGAACAGGCATTATCTCCTTAGGAGATACAGCAAATTGTACGGACTTCAAAGATTTCACTGGAGCTTCCGGTTTATCTGAAGGTATTGGCTATTTTCAGGTGTTGTTTCCCTTGCTAATGGACTAGAGAAGTTAGGGTTTGGGGATGTCTCCCTAGACGTTCTCCAGGAAGGTCCAGCTACAGGTGAATTTTCTCTTTCTGGAACTTCCTCAACATCATTAGCTTCTGCTAGGTCCGTAGGCATTCGCTGTGTTGTGTGAGCAGCTGCAAAGCCAACCTCTCCAAATACGTGACGGTTGTTAGGATAGATTCCTGTTTTAGAAAATCCAGAGACAGCGGTTTGGATAGTTGCAGCTCTAGCGTAAGCTTGACCAAATAATCTGCTGACTTGGTATTGGGTGACTCCCCTCCCAGGCTTTGCTCTCAACCATGTTTTGACTTGCTGGCATAGAATGTACTCAATGGTGCCATAAAACTGACATCCAGAGGCTGCAGTCGGTGAGTGCAGTAGGATAACTCTGTGTTGCCTGGCGAGATCTATCAACTTTAGATTTTTAGGATGTGTTGAATGTCCGTCCAAGAGCAGTAAAATTGCATCATTTTTAGACGGTTTAACGTGTTTTATAAAATGGTGCATCCACTCAACAAAAACATGGGTTGCATCCATCCACCTATATGACAGCTATAAGCCGGTGTGCCGTCAAGCAGTTCATCTTTCATTCGCATTCTTGAAAAGATCAGGCAAGGAGACACATAATGATCAGCAGCCGACATACATAAAACAGCAGTTATTAGCTGACCTCTTTCAGCCGATGTATGGGTTCCCACCTGACGCCTTCCTTTCATAGCAATCATCTTTGATTGGGTTTTGGGCACCGTAGTTAAACCAGTTTCGTCTACGTTGTAGATTCTTGTTGGTCGGAAGTTATACTTTTCCATCACACTTGTCAAAAGATCGAAAAACTTTCCAACCAACACTTCGTTGAATTCCATTGCCCGAGCAGCAGATGTAGCCTCTGGAGTTCGCAGTGATAAATTCTGATGGCGTTTAAAAAAAACCCTTGAACCAATAGAGCCCTGCTATTTATTTGGTCATTACTATTAAAGTTGTGTTGTAGACTATTTCTCTGAGCCAACTGAAATGCCAATCGTCTCAACTCAGTTGTCAGACCAAATAATCTGCTTTCCATATCCTGTACATAATCTACTAATTCTTTTTCTTGTTCTGATGAAAACACACATTTGTATTGTCCCATTCCTCTAAAAAAGAAAAATTTTAGTGTTTCTGAAAGATGTATTTAACGCAGGTTTCCTTTGCTAGCCGCCTCCTCCAATGGCAACCCATTCCTTAGCTTCTTAATACGGCCTTTCAAAGTGCTTTGGGGAACACCGAAAGTAACTGCGGATTTCTTATATCCCATTGTACCAGTTTGGACAGCGTTAATGGTTTGTTAACTTGTTATTATTAACTGGGAAGCAAGAAAATGGAGATAAATTTTAGGAGGACGAGATATATATAATTTGACTCAGCTTGCAGAGTAGATTCCAAAAATATATAGAAACCGGAAATCGGATTTCTTTTCCGAGGTCGACTTCCGGTAAATTTTTTTTTAACTTTTAACTTTTTCCTTTATAGCTCAGCTCAAATTTGGAATACAGGTTACGCTGCAGGGCTTACATCATTGAGCATACCAAATGGTTGTGAGAATCTACAGGGAGATATTTTTTCAGGGGTCATGCTTCCTTTGCTCCCCCTGAACTTTTTTGCGGTGCGCCGCTGTTAGATTCTAAAATACAAATTGAGTTTTCTGTTTTGTTTAGAATCTTTTTGTTCTCTTGCAGTTTTTTCGTATCTTAACTTTTGGCTCTTCCGTCTCAAAAGGTTGCCGACCCCTGGGCTAGCGGAACAACTAGAACCTATACTACGAGGAGAACAACCTGATTTCAGACCCCAGAGATTACATGTGTTGAGCAGTCCATTGACTGGAGATGTCCTTTCTTTATATTCGACTTTCTTAGATTACAAAAGAAAATTTGATTCTTTCAATCACTCAGTTCTTTAGCAAATATTAGAACTAACAACATTTTAATGTGGGCATTGTATCAATATTTTATATACAGTTAAAAAACTAACGGTAAAAACTGATTATAAGCTCAAAATGTGAACAATATTTTTTTGCATGTGGGCACACAGCTTTAAAGATGACAATGGATGCAGTCAATACAAAGGATGGGTAAGTCAGAAGAAGTATAGGTAAACAATATCAGTAATAAATTTTAAAGTAGAATTATAATGAGGATTTGGGAATGATGGAAAAAATCCATTACAGAAATTACCACAATTTCAATTCTTAAGAAAAGAGAAGTCAAAAAAATTTTTTTGGTTGAACTACCAATCACTTACTGGTTGCATTTGGAACTGCTCGCTTCAGCTTGGGTTGATGCTCTGGTGATTGTGAAGGCTGCAGCTCAGGTTGAGTTTCTTCTAAAATTACAACAATATCATTTAACATAATCACGGTCTCAAAAGAGCAACTTACCAAGTAATACTTCATCCGATCCGCATATTTTTTCCAGGGGGATAAGTTTAGGAACACCCAGTTCTACATCTTCAGTTTTGGGGGGCTCTGGTGATACTGGAGATAGCAAAGGCACACTTCTCTTTTTACACGAAGGCCTTTTAAAGGACGTTCGTTTCGTGCCACAATTGTGATGAACCAGAGAAGATGCAAACTTTTCTGCTGCTTTCTTACGGTTCAGCAAACTAAACTACTAACCCTTTCATTTGTTTTAATCGTTCAGATTTCTTTTTAAATTTCAGATATATTTGATGGCATATAATTTAATAGCATGCTGTTTTATGTTTTGTTTCCCCTTTATAATGCGATTTACATTTTTTATCCATGTAACAATATACATAAATGTAGTTATATCCAAAAACATGTTTTTTAAATCATGATTTGAACATGAAAAATAGTTGATATTTGCAACATTAACTTCTAAATATTTTATAAGGTTCTTTTTCAACAATGGTTGATGGCAAATTTGTGGTAGCACTTTACTGATAATTTGGGAACACTCAGAAAACAAAGACGAAAACACAGTATTTGGAAATAACAGAGCTGTTGGGCCATAAGCTCTACCACGCAGAAGAAATTGCTCCCGTAAGTTGCGTACATCGCTCACTAAATCTCCTTTACACGTAGTACATCCTTTGACCATCCGTAAAATGTTACGTGCTACAAACCCAGCGATGTATGCATGGGTTCCTACATCAATTTCACTAGAAGGTACTACAATTACAGGGTCTACGGTTGTTACAGTGAAATTTACTTCATGTTCTGCTGCTTCCTCCAACGCTAAAAATATTTTTAGGGTGTCGAGGGCACCTTCACAGTCGTCTTCACAATTCGACCCAGGCGAGTACGCACGTTGGGTTTATGTTACGTGCTCCATGGCTACGAATAGATGTAAAAAAAATTTCCACTGGGTCCTGGTTCAAACCTCTAGGGCACAAAAATGTCAGACCTCCTTTGCCTTGAATCTTGGTCCATAAATATTTCAGGCCTTTTATGGTGAAAATCCAGTTTTTAATGGTTATCGAAAAAAACTTCACCGATAATAATACTTGAATAGCCCCATTCCAAAAGGCTATATGAGGGGAAGAAGCTGTGACTGCACATCGTAGTCTCTTACCATGTTGAGGTTCAATGGTTGAACCATTTACGCTGTCAAATAACTGGTCGATGAACAGCAAACAATCTGCTGTGTCCGCCGCAGAAGCAGGTATGCTATCAACACCTGCAATTAAAATAGTTAAATTAAAAAAAGGAATTGTGTGGCCATAGAAGAATTCTTCATTAAGTAATTTGCGACGTTATAATTTATATACGTTTTCTAGTTTCACTAAGCAAACAAATATTATTACAGAAATCTTCATACCCAAACGGACCATTGCTCTCATAACGGATGATACTCGTTGACTTAAAACTTGTGCAGCCATTTTCACCTTAATTTTTTTCAATTTATGTTTGTAAATGTGAAAATCGGTAAGCTTGTTGCACATTTTATAATCAACTGAACCAACATCCATTTCATAAAATTTTACAATGTCTTCCCACGATGCAACTTGTTCTGCTCTCTCCCATGTGAATTTGACATTGCCATCTAGCATGTTATTCCGCACATCTTTTAACAGATGCGGGAAATCATACAGTGGTGCACGTGCAGTTTTTCTCAATCCACTTGCCAAGCTGTGAAGTTTCCTGGCTTTGGGAGTAAGGTGCACTCTTGAACATCCCATCAGTTTTAACGTACTTTGTCGATGACGTAAATCTGTAAATAATTTTTAATATAGCATATAAATTGAACGTATAATTATGTAGGTGCATACCTTTTCGACATTTTGGAGTAGGTACGACAGTGTTCAATAAACCTTGAAGATTCATACACTACTACTGGAGTATGCGGTTGCTGCTCCAGGGTAAGTGTACTTTCCGGAGTGACTAGAACAATGAAAAAAAATACAGTAAATTTATAGAAAGCTGACCAGTGCCGAATTAAGCCTTCTGGGGACCCAGAGCAATATTTTTATTTTGGGGCCCCCGAAACTTCAAATTAATTTAGAAAGGAAATAAATAACATAAAAACGAGGGTATGTTATTCTCGAAAGCTTGGCGATAATATAATAAAATAGGTAATTTCTAAGTAACTATACAGGGTGATTTATAAGAGTGGGGAAAAAATTAAAAACATACTCGGCACAAAATTCTGAATGAAAAACATCAATTAGATTGTTTACATCTGGCTTTGTGTTAATGTTATGATGCTTTCAAGTTGCAGCAATTTATAATTCTTGCGCTATTAATAATAAATAAGGTGCAGGTTTCCATTACTATGCATTACTTCCTTAGAATTAATTTTAATTAATAAGGAAATTATCAATAATTTGAACAAAAACTGTATTGGTTTTTATTCGTTTTATACCTCTTTCGACGTGCTAACAGTGATACAAGGTAAACAACCGGCGTAGTTTAAATTAAGAATTTTAAATGAAATCAATCATATTTGGTTTTTATTTTTATGTAATTTGCAGTAAACTAATTTGGGGTCCCCCCTAGAGCCCGGGGTCAAGGGGCAATTGTCCTATAGATAATCCTGCCCTGAAGTTGCCACATTAAAGTTACATAATGAATAATTGGTAATTTGTAGAAATATTTATGAACTATTAAAGTTAATCTTTAAGTAGGTACTTATATAGCAATTTGTGAAAATCTTGAAGAACTTCATAGTAAATGGTTATGATTAGGGAAAGAGCAAGTTTCTAATTACATATTGTTTTGTGACAATGGTTCATCCCTCATGAACTTAAAGACAGCTGACTTATTAAATTTAATAATGAATAAATGGTAATTTGTAGAAATATTTATGAACTATTAAAGTTAATCTTAAGTAGGTACCAACATAGCAATTTGTGAAATGTGAATACAATGTAAATACTTACGTGCATTATTACCTGACAAGCTATTTGTAGCATTGCGCACATTTGGCACACTGGGCAGTTTGCCCGGAAAGTAGTAAAAGGCAATTCTTCTGCCTCACTTTTTGTCCCAAACAATGAACTGCTCGGTCCTGCTGTCTCAAGAGTTGATGGTGGTAGGCTGAAATCCTGGCCGTAATTTTTTTGAATGTTTTTGTTTGACTCTGCCAGTGATTTCACATCTCCTCTAAGAGCAGTTATATTCCCTTGAAAATTGCCGAAATCTGCTCGTGAAATGGAGCTTGTCAAGAGGGCCACAGCACGATGGATTCCTTTGACATTGTCCGAGAACAGGTTTACAATTGAGCATAAATTCTTATGAGAATCTCCTGTAAATCCGTCTTTTACAGCTCTGGCATGTCCGATCTGGTATCCCATAGCAAACGCAACTCGTTGTAATGTTCCCTCATGATTGTCTGACTCCTCGAATAAGTCACCAATTGTGGATGATGGAGAAAAAGCTTTCAATATATTTTGGGAATCAAAATCTGAATCCAGTTGCTCTACGACCGAGGGATCGGTTCCATTGAGAAGAGCGCTTACCAAAGAAGCTCTAAGATCATCATTCTCAAGCACATGATGAAGGAGTTGGTCTTTAGGGAAGTCACTCAAGGCAATAGGCCTAGGAGACCTGATAATTCTTCACTGAAACCTGCAGAAAACAAAAAAAGATTTAATTAGGATATTATACAAATCTCGTACACCAGTTAAACAAACTATAATAAAAATATTTTTCATATTTGCGTGCGCAAAGTGCAACTTTCCGCATGCATGCAAATGGATTAAAAAAGTGACCTTTACCTAGCAACAAATACTATAAGCAAATACTCGACGGAAAAATGTCAGATTTTTCACCAGACCCAAAATTTAAAATGTCAGTTAGGGTAAACGGTACAGTAATTGGCCACTTAAGAAAAGTTTTGAATTAAAATTGTATAGCATGCCCAATTTAATTAACAATTACGATTATATATATATCATTGTAAAGCTTATTTCAACCTTATTTAAAAAAAAAGAAAAGATTTTGCAATCTTTAAAAATAAAATTAACAGACTCGCTATAATGCAAGTCTACAAAATCGCATAGTAACTGGCCACTTTTTACAGTAATTGGACATTTTTTAAATAGTTATTGGCCACACAGATTATGTCTATATAAACTTTCAAGATAATTTAAAAACGCCTTGTTAAGCTTCAGAAACATTTATTTTCCATTTAACAAATTATCAAAACTATACCTATACTATAAACATAAACTATATATTGAGTAATTAGACGAGGTAATAAAACAAAAAAAGCACACTTTAGTATTTACTGTTTCTTATTTCTCCTTATTATTTAAGTAATATTGGTATAATTCATCCACGTCGTCTTCCGAATCTTCATGCAAACTGCTGTGATCCTTCTCTTTTCCTGGGTTATTTTCTTCCATGGCGAAGTCATCTATCTGATATTCATCAGGGCTTTCATCAGTTTCGTCTTCCTTGTAGCATTCGTGACACATAAAGGGGTCTTCATCTTCCAATTCGGGAATGTGTTCCTTATGTGACTTTGGAATGCACTTAGTATGATAAACTTTTTTGCAGCTATCGCAAGTAAGATTGCTTTTTTGACGATTGCAAATAACGCACTTAGTCTGTGATTTATTTAGTTTAATTGTCATTTGTTGTTGCTTTTTTGCCTCTTTGGCCTCTTCGCGTTCTTTCTTCTTTCTTTCTCGTTCTTTGTCTTCATTTTCTTTTTCTACTCTCTTTTTTTCGTGCATTTCTTGATACTCTCGTGCAGTTATGGCGAATGGTAACCTTTCTGTTTTGCGTTTGCCTTTACGTTTTGGCGATTCGGGCCACATCAGATAATTAGCCATATTTGAAGTACCTCCTGTCCTAATTACAGATGAAGTCTCCATAGATATCAGCTTGCTGCAGGTGGGTTCATTACTGACTGCACAGGACTGTTCCGTTGTTCGTTGGTCTACGTTTAAGATAGAATTACCTTGTATTTTTGGTTCAGATTCATCATCGATGTTTGAGTTTGCTTCTTTTGTTTGTACCATTATTTGCTGGTTATCACTTTGGGCCACAGCTTCCACTTCTTCAGAATCATTTCCAAACGGAGAATTTACTTCGTTAGTTCTGAGATTATTGTCATTATAATACTTCCATAGTCTGTATAGCGCAAAAAAATGTTCATCGGGGTTATTATTAATAGCATTATCCATTTTTGTAAATAGTTCAATTTTTTCTTTTCCAACTATGTTAAGAAAAGTTTGATAATTCATGGTTATATTATTACTATGGCCTGTTTGTACCTCGGGATTTTTTTGCAAACCACCAAGGCACTTGCTATAATCTATAGCATTAGCATCAAATGGGTAGAGTCCACACGCTTTAAAACCATTTTGCAAAGTTTCTGGCTTCGCACTTGCAGAGACTACTTTTTCCAACAATGGTGAAAACGTAAGTTTTGTTATGGACTCTCCTGGGTGATCAGCATGCCACTGTCTTGCTGTTTTCTGCCAACACATTTTGATGGGGCGAAAAACTGCGACATCCGCAGGTTGCAGTATTCGCGTAGCATTTGGATAAAGTGCTATTAGTTCAATGCCTAGTTCACAACACAATACACTAAGTTGATATGTGAGATGTGATTTATGGCCATCAATATATAATATTACGGGTAGTTTTATCCCTTGCTCAATTAAATAAGGATGGAACACATTGCCAATATACTCGTAAAATGTTTGTGCGGTCATCCATCCATTATCACTGCGGCCAATACCCCAATCTTTTGGAACAGTTAACGAAATTTTTTCAGGTATTCTTTGATATGGAAAGACAACCATTGGAGGGCAAGTCCTTCCATCAGCTGAAAAAGTAAACATCACGGTGATGCTTTCTTTCGATGATCCACGGTCAATTGTGTAAACATTTTTGCACCCTTTTGGGGCAAACACTTTGCCAGTCTGTGGACATATGTTGAATCCACTTTCGTCACCATTGAAGATTCGCGATGGATCGTTTATAACATCTTCTAGTTTCTTTTCTTCAATATATTTACTTATGTATGCAAACCACTTCCTTATATCATTTTCTGTTACACACGCACTAGCTCCAGTTACAGCTTCAGTACTTCGTATAACAATTTCAGGGTGTCTCTTGAGAAAAGCCTGAAAAAACCTTAGAATTAGGAACGGTGGGACATGACAAGCGACTATCTTTCTATTAGAAAGCAGTTTGCATACCTTCATCCAGCCATCTCCTGGCCTATTGTCGTTAAATGGATTTGGTCGTGGATGATCTTTTAAAAATTGTTGCACACTAGAAATGATATCCTCTCTTTTTCTGGGAAAGCCCTTTTGTGCAAGTTCTATGATCCACCTAAACATGAAAGCTATGTAAATAGAACTCGGCGTAATGTAGTAAGATCATAGTTAGGTTACCTGACAATAGTATTTTCTTCTTGTTCATTTAATATAGGAGATGGTCCAAAAGAAGTTTTGTGTCCAGGATTTCTTATCTTAAATTGTAATGTAGCCCGTGGTACGCCATACCGTTTTGCAATGCTTCTAAGTGAGCCCACATTATTTTGTATGTCACTAACAGCTCTGTCAACCTTCGAAGGGCTATAATTTGGTGCTTTTGGCATGATGACACTGTATACAATATTATGCCTTTTAGAAAGTACAGTAATTGGCCACACGTTCAGAATAGTTTTTGGCCTACGGCCAATAACTGTCTAGAGACAAAGAAGATATTTTTTTAACACGTAACACTGCAGAAATTTGTACAGTATGCATGCAGCAAACAAAATACGTAATACAAGAATTATAATAAATGACAGTTATTGGCCGGGGGGGGCCAATAACTATATTTTCCTTATTTTCTCAAGTCAGTTATTGGCCACTTTGTTAGTCATCCTACGAAACGCCTTACGTACATAAATTCATAAGTAAAGTGTGCACCTACCTTTATTACATCTGGAAACCACAAACCAAACTGACAATTTCGCTCAAAATACCGATGCAAGTTTTAATTAAACAGAGTGAACCTTAAGCAAATCTTAAGCTTGTGTGAAGCAACCATGCAACTGTCACACTGGTGCAAAATTTTTAAGGTCACTATATCATTAAGGTAACGCCATTCCTTTCCTCGCTTGAGAATGTGAGAAAATTGTGAGATAAGGATAACAAATACAAATTTCCCAAGTGCAATAGGGAGGACACTAGTTTTTGGGGATTTTCTTTTTGGTGTAATGGCACTTGTAAAGTGAGGAATCTGTTAGGTTATGTGTTTTTATCCCCAGTTGGAGAAAATTGTGCGACAAGGATAGATATAAAAAATTACTAATGGCGGTACCTTATTGATATAGTGACCTTAAAAATTTTACGGTTTAAGCGCCACCTGCAGATTAAATTAGCAACTACACTAATAGCAGGTACCTGTAGACAAACTTTGCTGCCAAACAGATCACGATAGGCATTTGCTTCATCTTATTACTATGGTTTAAATTCAAACTGGCCAATTACTATCTGATGGCCATTAACTGTACTGTTTACCCTACCAAAATTTAGAAATGATCCGTGTAATTTTTAAACGTGTTATTTTTATTTTATTGTTTCGCTCGTGCAAAAAATTGTAAGCAATACTCGGATGGTTAAGTGCTTCTTAACAAATCTCGAAAATTTTAAAAACTCGACCATGCGCGTCTTGGTTTTCCAACTTTTTTTCTCGGTTTGTTACTTACCGACCTTGTATCGCAATCTACTATTATACTATTAAGATATAAAATAATATAAAAATCTTACCTGGGACATTAACAGTTGGTAAGCTACGTTCAACAAGCCCTGTACGATGCTTATATTTACTGTCGATTCTGCAAACTGCACTAAAATGTACAAATTGTAGTACTAAAGTAAATATGCCAAAAGTCATTAAAGGTGACACAAAACTACAAATTACAAAGGCTTACAGGCATTATAAAGCTGACAGGCCCGACCTCAGTGAAACTGAAATCTTTGCTCGGCTTAGTGACTTTTGGGATGCAAGTATTTATGCATAAAACTTAATTGTTGCTTTAATTTTCGGCTTTGTACTGTTTTAGATATCTGAAAGAACTATTAGAAATATTATGGGGCGGAACAATTTTGAAATTAAACCTTTTGGCCCACGACCTAAAAATGATACATACTATTTGCAACATACGCACTGAAGAAGTAGTTAACAATGCGAGACAAATTGTGCAAGAACAACCACACGTATCTGTTCGCCATTTAGGACAGCAATTAAATGTTTCATATTCAACATCTCATAGGATATTAAGAAGCAATTTGCATTATTTTTCTTACCGGTTGCAAGTGTATCAGGAACTGCTGCCAAACGATCCTCCGGTTAGATTGGAATTTTGTAACTGGTTTATCAATAATTTCGGAAATAACGATAATGCGTTTGAGAAAACTTTCTTTACTGATGAGGCATACTTCTATTTATCTGGCTATATTAATTCACAAAGTATGAGGATGTGGAGCACTGAGAATCCCAATTTTTATGTTGAAGAACCGCTTCACCCACAAAAAATCGGGGTTTGGGCTGCAATTAGTAAAAGAAGAGTTATAGGTCCTATATTTTTTTAAGGTAATTGAGTGCAGTAAAACGATTAAATTTTATTTTAATAGTTCAAATTTTAGGTTTTCTAAATGCACAACCATATCATACTGAAATTTTGTCGCCGTTTTTTGAAGAGTTACGTGACAATGAATTACAAACGGGTTACCTACTTTCAATAAGATGGGGCATAAATTTACTTAAAGAGTTTTACAAAAACAGAGTTATTAGTCAAAACATGTCTACAGTGTGGCCCCCGAGGTCTTGTAACTTAACTCCCTGTGATTTTCTTCTGTGGCCATATTTAAAAAAAATCCATTCTTCAACTTCCACTGGACAATATTCAGCAGCTTTAACAAAGAAGTACCTAATGGAAAAAATAAAGAAATCAATAATAATGGCGTAATATTAAGATTTGAGAATAGAACGAGTTAAGGAGTTTACTTTCTTAGGAACATTAATCTCTGAAAACTTAAATTACACACAAGGAATTAAATCAAGGTTAATAAAAGCATCGAGATGTCCGGGCGCGTTAAATAGTATAATGTCCTTAAGACAAATGTCGCGAAATGCAAAACTACGACTTATAAGACTGTAATTCGACCCACAGCTACGTACGCATGTGAAACATGGACGATGAATGTGGCAGACCAAGATACGATAAGTAGGTGGGAGAGAAAAATGCGGAGAAAAATATTTGGAGGGACTCGGACGGATGATGGTTGGAGAAGACTTACAAACGAAGAGGTACAAAAGAAGTATGGAGAGCCAAATATAGTAGACTTCATTAAAGCTCGAAGGTTAAGATGGTTTGGGCATATATGGAGAATGCCAGATGGAAGAGCTACTAAGATAGTATTGGAAGGCAGAGCGCAAGAAACTAGAAGAAGAAGCGACCAACGAATAGGTGGAAGGAGGCAGTAATGGAAGACATAGCA
Source organism: Agriotes lineatus (assembly GCA_940337035.1). Taxonomy (NCBI): domain Eukaryota; kingdom Metazoa; phylum Arthropoda; class Insecta; order Coleoptera; family Elateridae; genus Agriotes; species Agriotes lineatus. The sequence goes on along the minus strand of CALNHX010003322.1, from coordinate 35,637 downwards.
AGGAAAGGAATAGAAGACTGGAGAAATAAAATCATCAATAAGGGACAATGGAGACACATTGTTATGCAATGGGCCTAAAGTGGCTTGTAAAAGCTTTATTTATACTGAAAAAATACATAAATTGTAATATTTAAATATTTTTGTATACAATTTATAATTACAATAAAAAAACGACTTTCATTATACCATTATGCCTACTCAACAAAGTATGAAACGTATTCAGAATCAGCAATTTGTCTTTCATGAAATTTATCTTAACCAATACTAAAAGTGGCACAAAATCCAAAACCAAATCTGGCAACCACGTTTTGTACATTAACATAAAATTATCATTTTATATAAAATGAGCATAACCTAACTTTTGTTAATGACTGACAGCATATTTACAGGGTGAAATTCATCACCCTAACATGACCTCCTATCTGGCAAATAACTATTGAACGGTTTATACCTACTGTTGAATATCCAAAAAGCTAGCCTAGCTGGGTCGAGCTATTTACTTTTTATTAAATATTGTTTTCAATCTTTACTACATCGTAATGAACATTTACCTCATTTAATAAATAAAATATAATAATAAATGCTTACTTGTTGATCCAAAAAAGGAAACCTGTGCATTTTACAGTCTTTATTAATGTTTGAACACGTTGGCACACAACAAACAAACATCATTTTCGTTTTATAATTTTGCAAGGTAACACAACAGAAGCAATATTCATACCCGATAAAAGAACTGACAACCTTACACGTTCATGAACGAAATGATCTTTCCACCACACGCTGAATCATAGGTTAGGTTATGCGCTGAACATTCGAAACATACGTTATGTTGATATTATTCAAAACTATTGCGGCGCCACTAGCGTCGTAGTCTTCAACTCATTATAGCTTGAACGTCGCCTGCGTTGATTAACAAAAACTGCGTCTTAGTGTATATGTACGCAGGCGAAGAGTTTGACCTTGACCATAAGTGTTCACCTACTCTGGCGGATGCTTGCGTGACCAATTTTATCGCTTTTTCAACTGCTTGGCTATGACAAGGCAAACCCCTACAACAGGATATCGCAGAAGCATTAGGATTTTCTACAACTTGCGCTAAATCCTTTTCAGATAAACCTCTTGCAATAGGAGGTTCGTTGTATTTAATAGTCTGCCAATCTAATAACCCAATATACTCTTCACAATCAAAGTTAAACTTAGGAATAATAAAAGTGCGAACGTTTATATCATGACTGATATTATTATTTCGTGCTTTTAACATTCTATGATAGGCAAGTTTTCTAATATACTTTCTTTCATCCCAAAGCATAGCTAGCAAAACGTTTTCGGGATGTCCAAAGTAACCGTTTCTTTGAATGACACCATAAACTATATTTCTTAACTCCGTTGGCAAATATCGACTTAGTCTAATGGTATCAAAAATATGCTTTGACCCGTAAATGCAAGAAGAATTCTGCTTGATTGTAAACCATATCGGTGCATAAACTTTTATTATAAATGTCGCTAATGTTACCGAACTACCCGATGGGTCTTTAGTAGCTACATAAAGCCTGAGGACTCGATTACCTGTGGTTAGCGATCTAGAGCGATTAAGCTTTCCAGGATCGCGTTTTGGCATATTTTTCATCCAAGTTCCACTTACAACGACTTGACAAATATCGTAAAGGTATTTCTGATCGCAACTTAAATCACTGGTGTGCATATCTGGAAGAGTTGATTCAATTCGTCTGAATTTGACAAAGGGAAGATTCTCACAACGGCCTAGCATCTGCCCGATAGGACCGTTAAATGCTCCAGGTGCAGTTGTTTTTCCATCTAGGCGTTGGACTAAATGTCTTAGAGGGAGTTCATGCTAATGACGTAATAGCTCTTCACGATCAACGCCCATAATTATCATGGTCCTGGTTGTTTTTTGATCTTGCAGAAATTCCCGTTCCTTTGCAGGTAGGTGCCTGTAAGAGATGAGATTTTTTAAACTTCGTTGCTAAAACACTTTACCACCTTAATTTTTTAAAATATTCCGAGAATATACAATTTTTCACTAAAAACATATTTTTGTAATATTGACTAGAAATATTACATGGCATTTTTCTTTGTTTAATCTGTTTTAACTTCTTAACGTCTATTGCCAATTTAATGTAGTATAAAAACAATAATATGTACTTTTTTAGTTTAATAACTTACCTTGCATTGTTTTGCACATAAACATGATGAAAAGTCCTTACATTTTTGCAAGATGAAATATCAAATAGTCGTTTACTTTCTGCTTTAAAGGCTTCCAGCTTCAATTTATATGAGGCAATATTTTGTCTTTGTAAGGTTTAAGTAAGGTTTGACACTTGATATGGTATTGCTTTAAAAGTTCAATGATTCTTTGGTGACTTACTACTGGAATACTAGCGGTTTTCCATATACCTTCAATTCGTGTAGCTAAAATCTCTGCTGTTTTAGATACCAGTAGATTTCTATTAACAGACTTTGCCTCTAAGCCAATCATTGTCCATAAAAACTCTTTCATAACACATTTATAGGTTGGCAGCATAACACAACTAATCTCTTTGGGGGCATCAAAAAGGGGACAATTTACTATGTTTCTTGTTTTTAATGACATAACGGTAACGAATAGTCTTTTACACTAATAATAACAAAACACAGTAAACAAAGCGACGGCGACGTGCGAAACCACATACGGAACGGTCAACGGAGGTTAAAATACTGATTCGCGGTTGACAATAATCCACCTGTAACGCGCAAATTGTTACGCTATGGTGGGGAGAAATGGGCGCTATGAAGATTTCTACGGTTACCATTAAGTGTTGTCAAGTTTAGTAAAATAAACAGTTAATTTATTTTGAATTTATTTGTTTTACACACTTAATATTAGGAAAAGAAAGCGGGAAACAATTTTTTCGAAAAGCATGTTATATTTTACATTTTTCTAACTTTTACCTATAAAGATGCCTGACCGATAAATAGTTTTTATATAGTGAGATAATATTTTTGTTCTTATAATACAAAATGATTTAAGTTCATCATCCACCTCCCCACCACCGTTTTATTATAAGAAAATGGTTTGACCTTGGGGAGGTGGAAGACTAACTCCAATCGTTTTTTGTGTTAAGAGTAAAATACTTGCTTTCCTTAGACACAAGTTTTCCGCACCCAGGAATTTTGAATTTTTCAAACTTGAAATGTCGCACCACCCTAGTGAACATGTATCACGCGCTAGATTGAAGGTGAGTAATTCTAAAAGTTCATTGTCCGTTATTGATATGACGGCACTATTTTCCATGACTCCACAATTAAAGTTGTAGCTCTCTCTTAATTGCCGAATTTATTTGAAGAATTGCGTCTCCTCTACTACCACTTCCTAGATTCGCCGAACTATCTTCTGCCAAATGACTTTTAGCATTCTTCTATGTCGAGACAGTTTCAGGAATCTGAAGATTCCCTCCACAGTTTTGCAAAATTCTGTGTGCACGGGAACTCATCTGGAAACAAAACTATTGTCATACTATTTTTTCCTATAAATTAGTGTTCAGCTTAGTACTAGGTGTACACTACATAACATATTATTATTTAGTTAAAACCACACGGTTTATGAGAAAACAACAAAATACAATTCTCCAATTATATATAGAAATTTTGCAGAAAACATCGTTTGTCTATCTCATGCTTACTGTCCAAAAAGTAAGGTTATGAAGAGAAGCATCACAAAGATTATGATATAAATTTAATGATTACGGCAAACATGATATTATAGTAAAGAAGATTTATAGCTATTAGCTACTCACCTTTTCATTGTTTTGTCACTTTTAACTTTTAACGTAACTCTAACACAGTTTCAACGATTACAGAATTAATATTTCGCCAGTGACAAAAATATCTCCGATGAACAATTGAACTAACCAATAATGTCAACACCAACGCTAAAAAATGTCTCATATGTGTGAAATCTGCACAGAAGATATTACTGGCAACAATTTATTATAGAAAATACCTTCTATGTGTATCTTTTCACATCGGAGATATTACTGGACAGCGACAATAGGCTAGGCACATAGATTTATATTATTAGGTATCAGTGTATTACGAACGCATTATGCACAAATGAGGTATTGCAGAACAGCGTAGGGCGACATTCTTATTCCAGTGATGTCGAAAATGCAAAAACGCTAAGGGCCGGTTGCAGAAAGCAACGTTAAGTCTGGTGTTAGCTAACGCGACGTCAAAGTGAACAAAAACGAATCAAATCTCAAATGTTTATGGTAACTAATACATTAGTAAACAAAATTTGATGCGATTTTGTTCACTTTGTCGCGACATTAGCTAACACCAGACTTAACATTGCTTTCTGCAACCGGCTCTAAAAGCTGCACATTGGAGATATTGCTGAACCAACGATGACATGTAACATGTTTGTCTCTGTAGTTACTTGCTTGCACACTTTGGCCAACTGATTTTTTTTCAGTTCCTGGTGGTGCAGTAGAAACGTACATTGTATTTGACAAAAGGTTGGGTAGTTCTGATTTTTTATTATGTTGTTTGTATATAGACACTAATTAAAAGCCCCAAGTTTTCAACCTTGCCGCACGTCAGGAAGCTCGGCTACAGCCAAAAATCCACGAAAATTTACGATTGTTTTTAGTTTATGCCCTATATCTCCGTGCTGGTGGGTTCTAGCAAAAAAAGTGGTTACGTTCATTTTTGTAGAGCATTAAATTTGCTATAATTTAGCCTCGTACCATTTATTTCTAAACCCTATAGTTAGTGAGATAAAGAGTTAAAAAAATTGACAATTTCACAAGAAGGATTCAGAAAACGGCAAAAACTCGAAATTCTTCACATATTATTTATTTAAAGATCAGTATTTTTATTTCCCCTATTGTAATGGTTCGTTCACCCCTCCTTTATTTATTTATTTATTTAAGACTACAAGAAGTAGGCGGAAGAACGGGGTGAAGGGGGAAATTTTTTCGATATGTTTTTATTATAGAACTGACATTTTTGCAGGCGGATCATGAACTATCGATATGCAAAAATGTGTGTATGTGGGCCGCATAGGTAGTCAAATTTTTGTGTGTGTGCCACTTGCCTCAGGCGAAGTGGGCGTTTTGAAGCCAAATCCACTATACCCGGTTGTCGGAGTTAAGTGGGACTAATATATTTTTAAAAGGACTTTTAGCAACCAGGTAGCTTTGTAATTCCTGTATAAACATAGCAAAATAGGTTAAAAGCTTTATTATATGTATCAACAACATAACAAAACAATAAATGTCTTGTAAAAATAAACAAAAAATTAATTGTTTTAACAATGAACAGTTTGTCTTACGTTCTAAGAGGTTAATAGTTAGGTATTTAAACAATCTTATATGATCTCATTATTGCTTTACGATTGAACTGAATTCCACCTCTACGTAACATCGTCGGTTTTGGCAGAATTTTGACTATTTGCGTGATACTGATTTCTGTCAAATCTTCGACGTTTGAGAAGATGAATGCATTAGACATTTTTCTATTGGGCCTTAAGAATTTAATCGTAATTTTATCATCTTCAATGCCTTGGATTATACTGACGAAATATTTATTTTTATGAGTTATAAAAATAATTTCTACAAAGTCTTCTTTCTTGAGATCATTGATTTGAACACAATCAGGCACTTCTGGAAAATCCTCAGTTTCTTCTCGCGCGTCTTCATCGTCGTCCTCTAAAAGCAAATCATTTTCTTCGATCTCGATATCATCTACTCTGAGACTTGCCAGGTGCAACTGGAATCTTTCTCTTTTGTATTTTTGGTTTCTCGCAATTTCTAGCTCCCTCAAACATGTGTATTAAAATTTCCTTCCATTGATTTTCTTTCTGTGCATTGTTAACCACAGTCTCTTTGGTAAACGTTTAAGAACCTGCTCTGAGTGTAGGGGCACTATTCCAACGCTAGAAAAACCTGATTTTATATTTGTTTCCATATTAGGCAAATCATTAAGAGCTTGACATATAGGAGAAATGTTTCCTTAGGAAGTGAACCCTTGTATCTCTTCTTCCACGTGTGTGTGTCAGGATATTTTTATGGGGCGGAAGACTGCAACACCCAAAGGCTGGGTTAGGTGGGTCGAATTTGGAGGGAGAAGTATGCTAAACGATCATCCTGAACCACTCCTCAAAATATAGTTGATTGAACCATACAGAATGCCCTTTGGCCTATTTAACATCCAACTATTGTACAGGTGTTCACTTTTGTACTCAACAAATGAAGGAAGCATCTATCCACTTGCCGAAACTGAAAACATTACGCATGTAGAACTGTTTGTGGAATCAATGATTGGCTCCGGATGCTTGCTTCCTCTCCTGCAAATCGCTTTTCAGGATCGTCCATAAAGCAAGACTTATCATAATTGATGATAAATTCAGGGGAAGCATTCACGATAGCTGTCTTCAAGTTTGGAAAATACTCGTTGATGACCTCTGGAGATATTGATGCCCTAGATCTTTTAATAGTCTAAGCAAGTTTCTCAGTGCGACGCCTATGTCATTTCATAAATGCTTTAAACCAATTATTCCAGGCATATTATTTTTAAACTTTACTCCTGGTGCGTCTTTTCGGTCTAGATATTGTTGCACCATAAGTCGGATTTCCTATCTATCGAGGGAGTATCCCCACTCACTAGCCAGAAGTATTAAATCCATCAAATTATCTTCTTCAACAGCTGACAAGACGGTTTGTCTCCCGTACTTTCCCAACTTTCTTTTTGATGCTCTTTGAAGGGTTGATTTTGGAATTTTATAAATATTCTTTGCCTCTCTTAAGGTAACTAATTCGACCTTGCCTGTATTGTCTGAGTACTGTTTCTTTATCTTTTGGAGAATGAGGTAAGGGCGCCCACCAACATTTATGTAAATCCGCACCATTGTCTCGCTTCGCCCGCCAACTTGTACTGAAATTTTCAAAAAATCAGCATTGAACGAGGTGTGAATCAAAATAAAACTAACCTAACCTATTATATAAGAAAGATATTGAAATTATAAATAAAAGCACTTTCATTAAGGATAATCTTGGAGGTCATCGTGAAAAAGTGAAGTTTTGCAAGGTATTGAAAACATGGAAACGTTGGCATTGTTTATTTTTTAATTCAGAATACGTACATTATGGATTGTTTTAGGTTAGAATGTGCTTAGGACGATCCATACTTTACCGGCATCCAAATGTCAAACTCTTACTATTGAGCGCGAAAATTGGATCCACATTGCACATCGCCCCTGTGTCCCCCTTGACCCCATTCTACGATACTCTAATTTTAATTGCTCTTTGTTTGCTAGCTAACTCAGTCGTTAATGCGCAAGACCCGTTTCTTACCTTAGTGTGGTTAAGCGACTGTCAACACAGCCTGCTTTGAGCCTGCCTCGCTTCCACCCTTGATTCTGAAAATATGCACTCAAACCCCGCTAGACATAAAACAGTCTGTTTACACAAACGTCATATACTCGGTATGAAGGTATACATACACATAAAAACAAAAGATACACAGCGACAATATGCAAATGTGCTAATTTTAATCGCTACGAGCTAAAGACTAATTTCTAACCGCTTTGATACTTTCGCATTAACATGTCCCTGAAATAACCACAAGCTTAAAGTGTAGTTGCGATGCTACGGGTTAAAAGCTAACTTTAATGCTAATGCTAACATGAGCGCCGGCGAAATATGTTCCACCCACGATGCCATTTTACATTAATACGGGTTCTGTTTGCATGCGAAACACCCGTTAACATATTCACTGCTGAAAATGTTTTTGTAACATTGTCAGAAGCTGCTCTAGTTTTTCTTTTAAACTGTCGCATCTTATTCAAAACTATAAATTATGGATCCATTTGGTTAGGTAAAAAAATCCGTTTGTAGCTATTTTAGACCAAAGTGCATACGGTGCGTCGGCAGCATTGTGCAAATACTTTTGTTCAGTCATGCTGTCGACGCACCATATGCGTCCACATAAAAATGTGCATATAATGAAAAGAAATAAAACTAAGCACTTTGAAAATAGTAATTTATGAATAAAAAAGCAAACATTAAGAAATAAAACTAGGCACTTTAAAAATGGCAATTATAAAAATACATAAAACACGAAGAACTAAAAATACGCACTCTAAAAATAGAAAATTGTTATAAAAAGCAAAATATTAAGAATTAAAACTACGCACTTTAAAAATAACAAATTATTATAAAAAAAACCTAAAAAATAAACAACTAAAACTACCTACTTAGAAAGTGCAAATTTATTATATAAAAAAAACATGAAACATGATTTCTTACATGTTTTTATGGTATTCCTCAAAGCAAGACTCCAGATAGAATCCACTATTGCAGGATTTACATTCAAATGGGATGTCTTCGCCACTACCTTGCAATGAGCAATATTTACACTTTTTTCATAAGGTTTTCCCCGTTGAGCCTTGTGGACAATGTTTTAGAAAGTGCGTCGACACTTTAGACTTTGGTGCCTTCGACATATTCTCAGGTAACAGATTTTCAATTATTTCAAGTCTAAAATCATAAAATGTCATTCTTGGGGACTTACATTTTTTATAAAGAAAATATGAATTTAGCAGGAGCAGCTGTAATATATGTAGCCCGATTTTCTTATACCATCTAATAGTCTTTCTGGAACAGGGATAGTACATCAATTGATCCTGTCTGTCGACCTCACGCATATTTTGATTATAATTGCAAATAGGAAGCTGTTTAAATTTTTCATTTCCCTGTTCATCTAAATATGTTTTCATCTCATTGGGAAACTCTGTTGAAATGTAATGTACATTTCTCTTATCACGCCATTTGCCAATCAACACCCCGTTACTGCACTTAGCGATTGTCTCCTCTTTTTAATTTAATATTTTTTACCTCAGCGGGAGAGTTTTTTCTATCGATTCGGAGAGTGCTAGTGGAGTGAGTTTTTTTTATAATAATCGTTAGGACAAATTAAAACTATTATAAAAATTTCTTTTACTATGCCATTTCCCACCAAAATCATCCCAGGCGCCCCACAGTCGTTCCAAATCTCGAAAACGTGGCCAAAACATCAAGACGTGCTCAAATCTTTACGAAATTGGCTACTCGGAGGTTTTCGATATCGCTGATTACGAATCCGAAGTCAAAATTTACAAAAAACAGAATAGCTGCTTCAATATGGCGGATCGACATTGTAAAAATAATCGTATCCCAAGCAACACACAATAGTTGAATAAACGATTAATGTTTGTTTATACGAGGAGTATAATAATGGTTGAATGTCACCCTCATATATTTGATAAAATGTCCGCATGATAAACGTTTAAATTTAGTATATAATACACAATTAAATAACGATAATGACGTACGTTGAATCTTTTTTGATGTTATTCGATCATATTTAGTGTATAATATACAATTAAGTAACAGCGATAACACACGTTGAATCCTTTTGGATGTTATTAAAATATATTTAGTGTATAATATACAATTAAATAACGATGATGGCACACGTTGAATGCTTTTCGATGTTATTCGATTATATTTAGTGCATAATATACAATTTAACAACGTTGATGGCACACGGTCAACTATGTTTGATGTAATTCGATTATATTTAGTGCATAATATACAATTAAATAACGGTTATCATGCACTTTGAACTATTTTCGATGTAATTCGATTATGTTTAGTGCATAATAAACGTATTATTAAAGTTAAACAAATAGGTGGGACAAACATAGCAGTTTATTAAATATACCATATATTCATAACACACCATTACAAAGAAAAAAATTATATACATTATGTGGTATTGGGGATATTGGGTACAAAACAATGGACATTAACTTAAATTTTTTATAAACAATTGTCAATAATGTCAAATGAAGTGCAAAACTCCGTTATACCAGCCAAAATCACTCCCATATGGACCAGTGCTATGAGAGTTTCAGTTATCATATTACTATCATTTGATTAGAAATGTATAGACATTATTTCCAAGCCGAATTCAGCCAATCTTGACATGCTTGCCCAAATGCCTTGTCAGTCAGTTCGCCGACAATGGATTTTGCTTGTCCTCCTTGAAAGCATATCTTGGTGGCTACTGCAAGTGATCACAAATTAATATTATTGTTAAAACGTAATATACATAAATGTGGCATAAATTTAATTTAATTTATATTCTAAATTTTGGATATTTAATTTATGTGTTAACAATAATTATACGTTTTCGAATAAATTAATAAAATTTCAAATAGAACTACAGCTTTGATTGGGAAATAGAAACTTATAGTAAATAAAAATAAAAAACGCAGGGTTAATAATAGTAAGCCCTTAGTAAAGAATCTTTGGTAAAAATTATAAAGGCTGCTACGGTTCATAAGCAATCATTCCTAATAAGTTTGGAAAACTATCTAAATATAGAATACAATAATTTCACAAGTGATTTCTATTTTCTCATCATTTGTACAACAAACTCCTAATAATAATAATAGGGACAAATTCTGAACATAATATTTGAGTTTTAAAATATTGAAAATTTTTATTTGACTTACCGTTAATTACTTTACATGCCAGTGTTTCTTTAAAGGCACACTTTCTTCGATGGTCAACCGATTTAGGAGCACTTCCTGCCCAATTAAATGCTATTCTCAATCGATTGGACATTATGAATGTCATCATTCTACGTTTGTCAATGCAAGATTTTAAAAATAGGTAGGTACATTGTTTTGTGCGTCATTTTTTAGTTCACGCGGTTTGTGGACGTACAGGTACACGTACAGAATACAACATACATATAATATTTAAGTAAATCATAAATAGTATAGCAGCAAACAAACCTTTAGGTGCACGTACAAAAAACAAAGCTTTTATCTTGCATGCAAAATGACTCAGTTAAATAGTATAGTATAGTTTAGGTGGCTTTAGTGTAAATTATGTATAGCGTATACCCAAGATATAATATAAGTAGATATACGTATATTAGACCGACATAACATATACGCTTATCGTACACGTTTATCCAGGGTAAATGGCTTTGGTGTAAATTAGGTGTGGCGTATAGCCAAAATATAGAATATCGAAAGTTATACGCTTTCGCGGTCAATTGGTGATTTTTGGTCTTCGAATAATCCAGCATTACGCAAAGAACACAAATATCGATCCACTGCACTAAACCCATAAAATTTACATCATGTTCGTAACAAAATTGTAATCCATACACGTTTATTAGACCGACATAACATATACGCTTATCGTACACGTTTATCCAGAGTAGATGGCTTCAGTTTAAATTATTTTTAGCGTATACCCAAGATATAGTACGTCCAAAGTATACCATATCACAGTCAATTGGTGATTATTGGTGGTCGAATAATCCAGCATAATGCAAAGAACACAAATATCGAACCACTGCACTACAAATCATAAAATTCACATTATGCCCGTAACAAAATTGTAATCCATACACGTATATTAGACCGACATACGTTTATCGTACACGTTTAATAAATACACTATATCCAAAAATTTACCAAAATATGGTGGAATACGCGTATATTAAACTATAGCGTTTTCTTGCGTGTCGCTTGGGATCAACCAAAATTGGCATCTAGGGGTTTTTGGCATTGCTGATTACGAATCCAAAGTCAAAATCGGTATAAACAACATGGTGGACCCAAAATGTGGGACATAATACAGGGTGTCCCTAAAAAATGGGACACCGATTAGTTATAGATTCCTTACGTCATAATAAATCGATTAAACGTAATATACCTTAGTACAAAGTCCCTTCAGTAAGAAGTTATAGGGCCTTCGAACTCAATTTTTTTATTTTTTTGTTAATTTACACATATGTAAAGATGTCGATTTGAATTTTGGTATACTTGCTTACTATTTTGTAGTACACTAATAGGAAACATTTCATAAACTAGACTTGACTGTGAGGGGTACTTTACCTATCTTTCAAAGCTTTTTTTAATTATAACTTCGTTATCTGAAATATTTTTTGAAATTTTAGGTTATTATCTGAAAGAGAATTAAAAAGTACAAAAATAATGTACTCTTAGTTCTTAAGAGCGCTGTATACCATGTGACTTTCTGCGGCGAAATTACACAAGAGATCCCCACAAGCAACGGTTATTTAATGCAACACCAACGGCTAAGGTAGCGACTAACCCTACAGTGAAGATCGCCGAGTGCAGCCCTTCAATAGCGTAGGCTTTAAATGGTTCGGACGGATTTCTTTCAGTTTTTCTACCGGCAACGCTGTCCACTACCGACTTCCTACCGTAATAAACTACAATAATGCGACTGGTGGGTCGGACAGTAAAATTCAAATTCATTTGACATTTCTAGTGTCCTTACTCTAGCCGCATGTGCAGCAGCCGTGCGAATTATTTGCCGATGGCGATGACCTGATTGAACTGCTATTGCAATTTTCGAAGATAAAATGAGTGTTCATTGAACACGCTCATTGTCGAAAATTTTAAAAATGCTTAGGACCTGCTTCTCCGTAAAAATTCTTAGCGTAAATAAACAAATTACGGTCATGTAAAAAAAATCATCGCTCATGAAGTGCGGTTGATTCCTTAGTCTTAAAATAGTTATTTATACCACAAGTGTTAGAAGTGCAACTTTTTTCACAAGTGTGAAAAATAAGCACGCTAATACGAGTTGTCTATAAGATTTTTTTAAATTTCATTAAATGTTCAAACCCAAGCCTATTTTGTATAGAATTTCATTTGCCTTAATTTTAGTAAAGTGCGTTGGTCAGTTCTGGTAACTAAGGAAACGTCAATTTAAAATCGTTCATTCCTAAATTAAAAGCAGTGTCACTTTTTTTCAGTGAGTGAAAGGAAGTAGTATAAGATCACTGTAGAAAGAACTTGTGTGCTGGTATCACACCAGATTTTTTACATTTAATTTATAATAATAATTTAATAATATAACAGTAAAACTTTTCAAAAATGGAATTAATCATTTTTGCAATCTACAAAGTGTAAACATTTTGTTTTTCAAAGAAATATTTAATGCGTCAATTATTATTGGAAATATTAATATTTCCAATTTGTACCGTTTTTTATAATTTACGTACGACGTATTAAGTAATTGTAATAGGTTCCTTGCTGCAACGTATCTAGTTACAGCCCGTTGTGAAAAGAAAAAGTTGTATCTCGGTCAATGGAATATCGAAACGAGTCAAATAAAGAATTTAAAAAATTCAAACTATGCACATTCTTATTTAGTTGTGTTCAAACATAGTTGTAAATGGAATTAATTCATGTATGTAAAATCTGTAACCTCATAATTCATACAAAAGGCAAATTTGATTATTCAACTAGAAAGAAAGTTGGACATTATTCACGATGAGGTTTGCGACACGAGCCTTCTTGGTGAGTGTCGTAATCATCCCAGTGAGTAATGGTCATTCTCACGAATTGAGTGAATACTATTCTCTTATTAAATAACTACAAAAATAACGATTATACATACATCAAGGAAATAAGTGATTGTTCTAAAATCCCCTACTGCTTAGTTTCTACCAAAGTGTAAGACGAATTACATCGTGGTGGAATTCTGATTTTTAAACCTCTTGGATGTCGAGGATCTATAAGCTCCGGTAAAATGCAATTATAGTAGAATATTTTTAACGCTGCGGCCATTTTGTTTTCCCAAAACAATCTGTTGCGTGTTATCTAGAAAAAAATTGATATGATTTGAAATAATCAGAAAGTAGTACAGTTATAAACTTGTTCCACCAGCATTCCAACAGGAGACCATACAACAAAATAGCAAAGTTCTCTATTTGTTATGTGTAATTGGCCTTGCACCTGATAGTAGTAATTATGATTTTCCTTTAAATGCAAATTTCCGTCATCATCCAGAGTTACAAAGCTTATTACTTTATTTAGAATGCCTTGCGTGGGAGTCATTTTCTTGATTGTTGAGGTACATTTAATTTCTATTATGGCCGTGTCAGCAATTAGACCGTCTGGAGACGCTCCAAATATGAAATTTGCAGAATCAATAAAGAACCCACAACGAACAACTTTGAGGTTATATTTTTCCTCAAAAGACTTCATGGCAAACGGTTCATGTTCGGTACCATATTTGGTGTGATTATTGCCAAAAAACTTCGAATATAGTAATTCCTTTACTCTGTTCTCACAAGAAGTTTTTTCCCGCATTTTACATACGTTACCGAGTGAGACCTTTCTTGTCTCCACATGGGGTTGTCACCTTGACCTCTTGTCTGAATTTCTATGTTCAGTATTTCTTCGTTCGTTTTCTTTAATTCAGACAAAAATTCAGTCTTTCTGTTGGAACTGTTCTACAGACATGTCAGGTTCATGTGTGTCAAGACCATAATAGTCATCAGGAAGAGCTATTGTCCTTTTCCTTGGAACAAACAATTTACGTCTGACTTCAATATTTTTCCTCTGCATTAGTCTGCGCCTTTTCATCTTATCGATGTACTTCTTCGTGAATCCAGAAGGACTTTTGTCTGTCATAGCCTTTTGCAAAATTCGATGATAGTCCCCTGAAATATTTCGTGAGATTGCAGCCGCTTCACACCGTGTTTCGTATGACCTTCTCAAAGTGAAATTGATTCGTTTACCTCCTACAAATTTACAGATTATTGAGTTATATTGTTCAGCTTGATTATTATCCATATTTCTAATTAAGCTGGAAGCATGGTATATGAGTCTATTGAAACAAATTTCTATGTCTTGATAGAGACCACATTCCTGCATTTCTGGTACAAAATTTTTCTCCACATTTTTCTCACAGCGAAAATAACCCAATTCTTCGTAAATTTTATGTTCACCAAAAACGTGGGAGGCAACGTTTTTTAAATCTTTGGTAATTGCGTTTACTTTTTCTGATAACGATTTTTCTTCTTTAATTCTAAACAACAGGGTTTTTTTAATAGCTGTTCTTAGTCGAGCAGAATTTTCCCCTACAAGTTTTCTCAACATTGGCGACACTGGTAAATTTGTTGAATTACTGCGTTTACGGTCTAAAATAAATCAAGTTGAGCATGAAATATTTCCTACAAACAGAATATTTATGTCTCAATATAATTTATATTAAGCTTACTACATAATCTTACCACAAAAATTTCTTAGAAGGTGGTTTTTGCATTCAATTTTTTGAACCAATAGATTTCCATGGGACCAGGGACGTGTTTCTAGTAGTTTCTTGCTGACACTACTGTCTCCATCTCCCACTAGTTGTAGAAATCGTACTCCGTGCATTTGAATGCTATGTCTAAAACCTTCCACAATAATATCAGACTCCATACTTGTTGACGTGCTATCCCAGTTTTTATAACAAGCATGCTCTGGCACGGGATTATTTTTTTTTACTTTCTGCCTGAGCACACACACAACAGTATTTGTTGCGTATACCCAAAATAAAAATTTACCCGTGCTCTGTCCAATAATGCATGCCTAAAATTTGAGAATGAAACTACACAATGTCTGTCGCAAAAAAGGGTACTTATAACTCCAGAGGCAGCGTCATTTTTTTTATTTTATCCTGCACTCCGCCAACAGCCGTTAGGCCAATTATAGGCGTCACTGTACATTTTATGGGGACTTCCAACCCCACTAACGACTGTCATGTTGTTATTATGACAACCGGGACCAACTTTTTTCCGTGATAACCGTACTACGAGGTGCCGGAGAAGCAGCCGTGGAACTCCCATCCAAGTTCTGACCAGAGAGAGCGTTGCTTAACTCTGCTGATCGAACGTGGACGCTTGTTCAAGCTTACACCACCCGGGACCTTGTCATAATTAACATTATAGGAACGTTTGCTCCATGCCCCATCAGCTACTACTGTTATATGTGGAATGCCATCTTTACTGCACTTACTTCTTCAGCACCAGCTTCTAACATGCTCGCTAGAGCTGTTTCATGAATAGTATCTGCTACCTTTTCATGATATTTCTGATACGTAGTTTGCGTCATGAAAGGGATATTAATTGTTGACATCAGTTCTTCACATGTGGAGTACCCTATACCAGTAGATACTATTCCCAAAACAATTCCAGTATTTATATCAACGTTATGGTCCTTATTGTTGTTCAATTGTATCTTTTTTTCAATTCCACACATTCTGCACTTGAACGTGATATTATCTTGTAAGCCTTCACGTAATTCTTTAATTGGATACATGTCTGTTATAGTACAATCAAATGGCTTATGTTTTTTGGTTCATTGAGTATTTGATTAAAAAAATACCCTATGTTAACAATACGCCTACCCTCTAGCTGGATTTCTCTAGGAGCGCAATTAGTAAGTACAACAGAGGTACTAGAATTAAGTAAATCAAATAATTATGATAAAAAAATTAATGATTAAACATGAACTAATATTCTAAGATTCTTAGCAGTAAAATATATGTCAAAAATGGGTAACACAAAATGATAATTCGAAAATATTCAGTCGCTTTATAAAGGCAAATTTTAGGAATCTTAAGAAACTATTTAGAAAATAGTTTCTTAAGGCAATTAAGGTAATCACAACAGACATTATACAACAAATACTAATTAAAAATTCATCAAATTTAAGATTGCAAATTTCTTGAAAATAAGAAGACTTTCAGGAATGTCATTAGCAGATTAGCAAAATACCTCCATTAGAACACAGGAATAATATCGTAATGAAACCTTTAAAGATTTGTTGGCGCTAATTGCACTTAAGATGGTAGACATAATCCACATGCACTTTAGATAAAAATCTTCAAATTGAAATATGTCTACGTATTATCTATAAATCTGCATTCCTGTCGATTTGGGAACAGGTAAACACAATACATAATACTGCAATGCAGAGATTTTAAAAATAAAAGGGTAACTTCCAATTTTGTTTTAAATTTTGTAAACCTTCTTCGTCCGGTTATGACTTTATTATTATTTTCCCCATCGGCACTTTATCCGCGGCACTTTTATCCGCCGGCACTTTTTTCCGCGGCACTTTCTTCCGCCGGCACTTTTTTCCAGGCACTTTTTTCCGCGGCACTTTTTTCCGCCACCCTCGTATGGAGACCCGGGGCCTGGTGGACGTCTACGCAACAGCTCAACTCAGCCACAGGGGCTTTATGGGTGCGCCCAGCATTTGGTGTGCTCTCGAATTTGTCAGCGTAAAACTTTGCTCTGGACACCAGCGATTAGTCCCAGAATTATGATGCTACAGGACTGGCCGAAAGGGGCCTCGCACGAAGACGCCGAGGAGTATTTCTTAGCAGCCAAGTTGCAGAATTTCTGTCACTGAGCCCGGCACGTCACGCCCATACGGCGAGCACGTGTTTGTAATAACCTTATAATCCGCTTAAAAGCGAGGCGAAGAACATCGCCCAAATTTCATCGTTCCTAAGGGAGAATCCGCACAAGCGTAACTATTCAAAACAGCTCAAAATTACCCTCTAGGACGACATTACAAATTGTAGCGGCTACAAAACACACATGCTTCAGGCAGGCAGAACCAAAGGAAGATGCTCCTCGAAACCGGAAACTTGCCAAGGATAAAAATCTTATCGACAACGACGCAATGCCACCATTAGCGCAAATAATTTCTAACTCGAAAGCGCGCGGAATTTGAATACTCCGACAGAGCTAAGATTCGGAGAGCGCTTCCCATGAAGTTACCAAAAATTGTAGAATTATGCGAGAAATCTAAAGAAAGCGCAATATTAACGTTACACACTGATCGCTCTACGAAATATCGCCTGGCAGTGTTGCCATCATTCGAGCTACCAAAGCCTTGTTTTGGGAAATCAACTTTTAACCCTAACATCTCCTTAAACCCTTTCTGAATCGTTATTTTACGGGCTTTCGTTATTTGTTTTTCTTCCTCTGAACGTGCCTGCCACTTTTTAATTCCGAGCTTGTATCCGAGGTCTACAAAAATCGAAAAATCTGATCCACGCATGTAAAGAAGAGATTCCGTTGCGCAGGTTAGAAGCATCCATTTCTTTTTTGACGACTTCATCGATATTGTTAACATTTTTGGACGTTTATTTACATAAGTGACATCCCAAAGTGGTTTTAGTACCCGATAACGCATTAATAACTTTTCTGTCTACCATTGACAGTATTAATTCATAACATATTTCAATTTCTTTTTCGGTCAACAACGGTTTTGCATGAAATAAGCGATTGAAATTTTCTTCAACACATGTGAATTCTACAGTTTCTGAGCGAAATTGTAATCTTATTGGTCTATAATAGCGTGGAAACGAAGGTGTTGTGTTTTTCCAGATTATTATTTCCGTACTTGAAGAAGTGTCTGTGGCTGAAAGTTGCAGCGGGACAATAGATGTTAAGAAAATGCTCGCTTCTGAGCTTTCAGGGTCGGAAATTTTTTGTTTGTATTCACTTTGCCCTGAGCTACCATCGCATCCCCACTTCAAAATAAGCTTCAGTTTATCAACGATTGCAGGTGCTAAACTTTTAATTTTACAATCAATTATTAAAGTATTTCATTTTTCGAATTTGTAATCTTTTGTAATCGAAATTTTCGAAAATTATTGGGTTGGAACCTCTCTCTTCACACCACTTTTTCAAATCTATAATTTTCTTCATAATCACGATTGTAAACAACTCATTATTTAAAAAAACTGCCTCAGCTTTAATTTTAAATTTAGATTAAAACAAATACATATTAAAAAAGGTATGAAAATTTCCTTTTTATATTATATATATTTAATATTATATTTTTATATTATACATATTGTATATTGTATTTTCATAGTATATATACAGGGTGTTGACAAAAAGGGTAAAATATTTTAGGGGTAGATAGTATGACCCAAAATAGGTCGATGCCTTAATAAACATAGGTCCGCAAACGTTGATAATAAAAGAAACATGCTTTTTAAATTTAATATTGTTTATTTTATTTTTATTTTATCTAATGCAGATGTTCAAAATGCCCACCTTCCATGTACAAGCAGGTTGCGCATCTTCGTAAGAAGGAACTGCGTACCTTCTCAAAAATACCGGGCTGTGCCCTAATTGTGTGGCACGCTTGTTCTATGCGCTGCTGTAATTGTTCTAAATTATTAACTGGTTCTGCATACACCAGACCTTTTAAATGTGTCCAAAGAAATAAACCCAGCAGGTTTAGATTGGCGACGTAGGAGGCCATGGAACCGGTCCGTCACGTCTTATCTATCTTCCCGCGTAATTTGCGTTTAAGTATTCCTCATCCTGCATGAACCAAAGCTCACCTTCAATGGCACTTCTTCAAGTAATGGAAACAATGTGTTCTTTAGAAAGTTAAGGTATTCAGGACCAGTTAACCAATTCGGTAAAAAACGGGCCCTATTAGCATGTCTCCCAGAATGTCTACCCAGACATTTAAGCTGAAACGCTGTTGATGTCTGGCCTCAACGATAGCATGGGGATTTTGATCGGCCCAATTATCTGTGTTATGGCAGTTGAAAATTCCGTCTCTACCAAACGCAGCCTCGTCGGTAAAAAGATATTGGCAGTGAAATTAGGATTTTCAGCTTGTCCCCGTAGCACCAATCTACAAAATAATAACCTGGCGGCATAATCATGCTGAACGAGTGCTTGAACCGCTGGTGTTGCGACGGATCTGGGACTTCCACAATCACGGACATTTTTACCAAAACTTCCAGTGTCCCGGAGGCGTTGCTGGATTTTTGCAAACAGTCGGCAAGAAGGAACTGCGCGATCAGGATAAGTCTGAACATACAGACGACGAGTTTCCAGACCATTACCATTAGCACAACCATATATGAAATGCATGTCTGCCATTTCCGAGTTGGAGTAAAAAGGCATACTTATAATCACAATGGAATAAATAAGACAATGTGTCAAACTTCAATAAGACAAGACAGTGTGGCAGGTGACAAATAGTGGCCTACTATTTTTTAACTCTTAAGTTGCGAGAGTTGCACACAGCAAACACAGAAGACTAATTTAGTATATTATGGGACAAGTGGTTGAAATAAAATTTCAACGTTGAAAAAAGTAACTCGAGACGTTGAAATTTTATCAGCCACGAGTTACATATACTATTTTTTCTACGAATTTTCACTCATTTTAACAAATTAATACACTTTAGAAAAAATTAAACATAAAGTGACATTTCTCTTGTCATCAATTGAATGTCAAACAGTTTTAAATCCCGGTAGTCCGAGCATTTCAATCTCTAGTGGTTGAAATGCAACTTCAACCACCGGTATCAATGTCAAAATGACTGATTTCAATGTCATGAGCAGAAAATAGTATATTATGGGACAAGTGGTTGAAATAAAATTTCAACGTTGAAAAAAGTAACTCGAGACGTTGAAATTTTATCAGCCACGAGTTACATATACTATTTTTTCTACGAATTTTCACTCATTTTAACAAATTAATGCACTTTAGAAGAAATTAAACATAAAGTGACATTTCTCTTGTCATCGATTAAATGTCAAACAGTTTGAAATCCCGGTAGTCCGAGCATTTCAATCTCTAGTGGTTGAAATGCAACTTCAACCACCGGAATCAATGTCAAAATGACTGATTTCAATGTCATGAGTAGAAAAACATTATAAAATGTCTCCTAAAAATTTAAAGTTTTTTTTTTACATTTCACTTAATAGATTGTTCCTTTCTGAAGTTCTTCAAGTCGCCTTCCTTCTATATCTAATTGTTTTTACGCAATTCATATAACCGCTTCCCCTTACGCCATTTCCATTTTGAAGGAGCTGATGTAACGGCAGGCTACTGCTTCATCGATTATAGCTGCCACTTCTTCAGTTACAAAAACTTCTTCGTTCTGTTCTACTGCGATGTTGTGCAGTGTAGCAGCTGCCACAACTATATCTTGCAGTTTCCAACTGGAGCCGTAACCCCAAAGCTAAAATAGGAAAACGGCGTTTCCACACTCCGAATGCCTTTTCAATTACATTTCTTGTGCGTATTTGTGCTTCATCGAAAGTAACCTCCATAGGTGTTGTTGGATTTAAGAAAGGAGTTATTAAATACTGTGACATGGCAAAGCCACTATCGCCCAAAATTAATGCGTTTCCAAAACTCCCTTCATCAAACCTCGCCTTTAAGAAACGCTGTTAAAAATCGTGTGCAGCTCCAGGCCATCTTGTAACTATGTCCCTAAATTTTAAATTGCTGTCACAAGCTGCTTGAATATTTAAGGAAAAATATCCCTTTCTATTTCGGAACTGTTCTGCTTGGTTGCCTCCAGGCGATTGAATTCGCACATGAGTGCAGTCCAGCGCCAGTAACACTCGAGGAAATGCAGCAGTTCTTTAAAATTCCTGTTGAATTACCTTTGCCTCATCGTTATTTACTGGGAGTCTCAAATACATTTGTCGCAAAGTACATATTGTCACCGGTAATCGTCTAATTATGTGACATACTGATGATTTATGGACTCCAGCAAAATCTACCGAAACAAGCATGTTGCCACTGGCATAGAAACGTAGACATATTAGTAGCTGCTGAAGGGGATTAAGGCTGAAAACACACGAAGCGGTTCACGCCAATTCCATGTACTTAAAGGCTGAAAACACATGAAGCGGTTCACGCCGAGTCGGCGGCCGAGTCGGCAGCCGACTCGGCCGCCGACTCCATGTATTTAAAGCGGATAAAACACACGCTGCGTCATGTAGCGCGTACGCCGCGCGTACGTCGAGCGTACGCCGCCCGTACGTCGAGTCTACGCCGCGCGTACGCTCATGCAGAACAAGTGCCGACCGCGGTTTTCTTATCGCTTCGAGCGTACCCTCAAGTCTGTGCTATCTTATGACTGTACACACGACAAGCGGTTTCAAAGCGGTGAGTATCAGGCGCGGTTGTCAAATATCTTTGTCATATATGAATGATTTTACTTAGATGAGTAGTATCTGACTGATCATTTGTTTTGAAGGTTATCTATGCACTAATTTAATTTTAGTGGTAAATATGTGTTCCAATATCGAAACCGAAAAATTAATAATGGAAATCCAGGCAAGACCAGCCATATGGGACATGCAGCATGTTGATTATGCAAATAAAATAAAACGAAAACGAATCCATTGTCTTCAATAGGAATACTGGCAACATGTCATCGTTATGTTTATCCCGGCGACTTTTTAGCCGACTCGTGTGTTTTATCGCAGGCGGCCGCCGAATCGGCTGCCGACTGGACGCCGACTCGTGTGTTTTATATGGCAGGCGGCCGCCGAGTCGGCTGCCGACTGGGCGCCGACTCGTGTGTTTTATCTCAGACGGCTGCCGACTCGGCCGCCGACTCGGCGTGAACCGCTTCGTGTGTTTTCCGCCAAAGCCGACAAAACACAGGCTGCGTCATGTAGCGCGTACGCTGCGCGTATACTGCGCGTACGCCGAACGTACGCTCATCCAGAACAAGTGCCGAGCGCGGTTTTCTTATCGCTTCGAGCTTACCCTCAAGTCTGTGCTATCTTATGACTGTACACATGACAAGCGGTTTCAAAGCGGTGAGTATCAGGCGCGGTTGTCGAATATCTTTGTCATATATGAAAATATTTTACTTAGAGGAGTAGTATCTGACTGATCATTTGTTTTGAAGGTTACATATGTACTAATTTAATTTTAGTGGTAAATATGTGTTCCAATATCGAAACCGAAAAATTAATAATGGAAATCCAGGCAAGACCAACCATATGGTACATGCAGCATGTTGATTATGCAAATAAAATAAAACGAAAACGAATCCATTGTCTTCAATAGGAATACTGGCAACATGTCATCGTTATGTTTATCGCGGCGACTTTTTAGCCGACTCGTGTGTTTTATCGCAGGCGGCCGCCGAATCGGCTGCCGACTGGGCACCGACTCGTGTTTTTTATATCGCAGGCGGCCGCCGAGTCGGCTGCCGACTGGGCGCCGCCTCGTATGTGTGTTTTCAGCCTAATAGCTGCACTTCTGTAAGGAAACATTTAGGTTATGTCAAATATTATAAAATAAAGTTAACAGCATACCTCTCTCAGTAGAGAAGCGTAGAAGATGTTCAATTCTTTCTAGGATAGCTTGAACAGGTTCCTTGCTTAATCTAAATAGATTTTTAAAATGCTCGTCGTCCCAGAATTGTAATAGTCCAGTTACATTAGAATCAGTCTGCCGAAAAAATCCAAGTGAGCTGAAAATTTGTATACACCTTTATTTTGACATTACAAATGTCTCAAAAGTTCCCATCGATATCGCACTTGCTTTTTGAGTTATTCAAGGTCAAAGGTCACAGAAATAAGTTTTTCGCAAATATCTCTCTTTCTATGGGTCTTATGACTTTTTTAGTTATTACAAGAAATGAAGGCTATGAAATTCTCTACAAAAAAGATTCTACAGGTTTTTAATGTACAACTAACCATTCAGTAAATAATACACTGTTAAGTTTTACTTCCTTTTACCATAAAGAAAGTATTGGATTCACCCCAAAAATTCGAAATTGAGTTTTCAACAGATCTTCACGTTTTAGAGTCCCTTGAACCCAAAAGACATGTTTTTGCTCATTGGTCTGTGTATCTGTCTGTCTGTCCATGTCTGTGAACAGAATATCTCAAAAACGAAAAGAGGTATGGCGTTGAAACTTCATATATAAGTTTTGTGTGTTTTCTAAATGCGACAGCAAGATTTTGAAGAAAATCACATAACCGGAAGTATGATGTTGACCCTTGTGATTTTTCAGTTTTAAAATATATTTAAAATAGGAGTTAATAAAAAACAAAAAAAAAACAAAAGAAACCCATTTTAGAGGCATTAAACTGGAAAATTACCTATATCACATCCATACACACTCAAAATGTAATAAAAATGTAATGTCTGAAAAAACCTTTAGAGCCGTTTTTGAAAAAATCGAAAGAAACTGAAAAATCACAAGAGTAAACACCATACTTCCGGTTATGCGATTTTCTTCAAAATCTTGCGACGGTTACGAATAACGTACAGACGTCTGACAAAATATTAATAAAATCTCGCAAGTCTTCATCACTGTCGCTACTATCAGAAAACACGTTCACTTCATAATCCACCTTGATTCAAATTTAATAGAAGTATATTAAACACGGCAATAAATAATGTCGTAATAATCACACGGTTACCATAACTTTTTCACGCTATTTTGTAAATATTACAGATGGCAGTTGGTGTTTCGGCAATTGAGGCGTTCATTCGGAGAATTTCTAGTGTTGGTTAATTATACACAACAGGTTAACTACAGGTTGAATCTCTTGGTAAAATAAGTTCCGGTTAACCGACAGTTAGCGCTAACAAACGATTGATAAACTGAATTTAACTTGTAGTTAACCTTAACTACTGATTGATAAACCGGCCCTTAAAGCATTTACTTGAAGTTTTGGCCACGTCAAGTCATTAATAAAATAATGCGATGTAGTGTAAAAATATATTAGTAATTACGTAATAAAAGAGCACAATACATGTATAAAATAAAACCACATGAATATGTGACTAGAATTTCGGAGCAGAAAGGGCAGACGAAGTCGTTCCTGAAGAGGTATCAGATCTTGAAGAGGTAGCCGATGTTGAGTCAAATAGGCTACAGCCGGACTTGCTGCATTATCGCGTCCTACGTTTAAATTCTGCTTTTGCAAATCATATTTTAGACTCCGGTCATTCCTTCAATTCCTCTACCAATTTTGATATCATTCATGTTTGCAATAAGGGGCTCAAATTAAATTTGTTGGAAACTAAAGAGATTCATAAATATTATAATTTAAACCCTCGGTCATCACTTAACGAGGTCTTGAACCTAAATTACGATTTACTGCTCTTACATTAGTTCATATTGTTGTCAACATGTTTTAATCTATTATTTACAGTTTTCTGCTTTACCGGCACGCCTAAACTTTCAATTTTGTTGGATTTTTTTGGCCACTTGTTACGGTTTTAAATGCTCAGATTGACATTGCTCATGAGCACTGTCAAAAATCGGGTACAAACTACAGGGTTCGCCGGCTTTCCCTAGAAATCACAGATTTTAAGGTGTCGGAGCAGATGTTGTTGATCCGGTTACCCGCACTTAGCTCAATCGGGATGGGGTAGTTCGAAGACTTAAATGAAAAACCGACGGGGTACTTACCCTAAAGCTTGCTTAACAGAAAAAGAAATGCCTGAGCGCCACTTGGTTCTGATTAGGGGTGGCTAACGTGTCTAGAACCAAGAACAATACACGTAGCCTATGGAGAAGTCCTCCAGGTACGTTGCTGCACACCTCAGCCTGTTGTTTACCAAGCCTCCTCCGAATAGCCGGGTGACCTTGTCGTCAAATCACTTACCTTCAAGGCCACCGTCACTAAAGAATAACAAAAGAACACTGACTGGCCCAAATCTCGGGGCTCACTTAATCAAAAGACATGCTTTAGCTTTACAACGGCAGCTACGCCTGGCCTTTGCCCAAACTAAATTACTTAGGAACCCAGAAGGGGTTCAGAACTCGACAAACAAACCGACTGACTTTAACAGATTTATTATTGAATGAGTTAAATTTACAAACAAGTTTACAATGAAGTAATCGCCCGGAGGCGAGTTTAAATTTAATAAAAAAAAGGCACACCCTACTTGAACATGAAAGGGGGATCCCAAGTAAAGTTACCTTAATGTCTAACTATGTTATTACAAAGTACAAGATAAGGTAGCCAGGGTAAAGCCGCTGATGTCAACAAGCAAATCAAATTCTAAAATTAGGCGAGCGTACGCAACGTTTTGATCACTGGGGTTGCACAGTAAAAATTACGGACGCCACTTATCTCGACACACAAAACATATCGCACATACAATAAATACCTGGAGCTGTAAGCATGTTGGGGTAGCGATGAGGTCCTCAGCGGAAGCTTGGCAAGGGTGCTGCAGGGGGTCCAACTTGGGAGAGAGAGCGGGTCGGCGACGGGGCTGGCGAAGATGACTTTACTTTCCGGGCTGGCCCAGCGAACGTAATCGGAATTTGCAACTGCAATAATTCTCGAACGACACGAGTACACAAGCGGGGATGATCAAACGACGTTAGAACTATACGTGCACTAATGGCAAACTATGCGTCCCTCTGTACTTAGAGAGCAGACAACAAAACGACACGGTAAACGACGTTTTCCCCAATAAAACGTTTCGCGGGCCTTTCCCTTAACTTCACGACCGCCCCGAAGTTCTTTCTGCACCTCCGGCTATGAAGACTGTCGCCGAACTCCTCAAACTATTACAATTCGCTGCTATTTAGAGCTGAAGTGAAACTCTCACACAATTTACTCGGCGCAGAGCGCCCACAAAGGTTCGTAAAAGATTACACACCTAGTTCTAATAACAGGGTTCCCGACTGCAACGGGATTTGCCGCAGTCGGGGCCCGCGAATTTTCACATGTCAACTGGCCGGTGGCTCGCTACTAATTAATTTTAAACTCGCGGAGCTTGATAATTGCCCCCGCGCTAAAGAAGAGTCCATCTCACTTTTACTAATCCAAACTGAATTTTTCGTCTCCTTGTTGCAACACGAAAGGAAACACTGCATCATGAACTCGGGGGGGGGGGGGGGAACGCCGATTAAAACAAAGCACAAAGGAAGTCTCACATACTTGCCATGCCACGCACGGAAGTCCACGGGCGTAAATATCAAATTTCAAGAACAACAAAAAGCAATACGTAGAACTCTAAAGTGTTAGTACGCATTATCGACAATAAGAAATCAAAGAATAAGCTCATATTTACAATTCAGCGAAATATAACCTAAACGAAAATTACTGCGAGGAACTACGCCGTCCCAATAAAATGCTTCTAAAGGAATTTTACAGGTTACGAGCATCTGAACGCTGGCTGAAATGAATTCGAATATAAACTAGTACAGGGCCGAATCCAGTGAAATTTTAGGTAGAACGAAAGAGGTCGGAACAAAATTAAAGTCCCATTACACACTTTTTGTCATACTTCGCCTCACGAAGCATGCTAGTTTTACCTTGGTTTTAAATAATGTTTTAACTAATTTTTTAAGCTTTTCCCGTAGGTTTGGCTTGAAGTTTATCCTCTTTTCTACCAATTATATTATTTTTAGCATGTCATTTTGCGTCTTCACGACCGCGAAGGTCAGTAAATCTCCATGTGACTTGGTACACATGGTTTAGCATTTGTACCGCTTCAAGGACCAATCTTGCATAATTCAATTATGCTTTCATCTATTTTTTAACTACTGCTTTTATCATGTAAGTTCTCGCCTCTGTATTGGTTCGTTTTTACTAATTTTTAATATTAATTGTAGTATGCCTGATGATGACTCTCTAGTCGAAACATGTTGCTTTATTAGCTTATTGCTTTCATTAAATGTGATACATGGGGAAGGTTTTAGTGTTTTTAATATCTCTCCTGCGATAAACTTATCTGATTATTAGTGTTTGTAATTAAAACGGCATTTATTGTCAAAATAATATTTATTTCCAAAAATGATTCTACATCAAACGAAACTTAAAAGTAGGAATTAACTCTAACCTATGTATTTAAGCCAAAATACAAAAATGTACTATGCCAGGTACAATACGAACATGTATTTTTTTATTCATAATTATTCCGCACACATTGGAACGTGACAACTTGAGCAAGCCAGTTTTGTTTTCCGATCTTTAGATCCGCATCGCACTTTTTTTCCCAAAAACAAGGGCTTTCTGCCTCGATATATCTACGTCAACAATTTCACTTATGAGACACTTCAGTTCTCTTCTCAACGTTGTGATTTTCAGTCTGCATTTTATAAATGGTTTAATTCGTTCAAAGGGCAATGTGTTTAGAAACTCTCTTCTGATAAGTTTCGGATTACTGGTGGCGGAAAAATTGTACAAAACCATGACATTTATTCCAGCGTGATCAAGTATGCCACAAAATACTCTCATAGGCCACCTTCTGGTTCCCCATGCTGTGGTGAAAGTGTGGCAGAGTTTATCAAATGTGTTCGTACCGCCTTTGGTACTATTGTAATCTAAAATGATTATAGGTTTCTTTGTGGTCTCATCCGCATCACTAGAATAATGCATAGTAGTAGATAACAATAATACCACTTTTTCTGCTTAGGAGTAAATGATACCAATGTCTTATTGTGATCAAAAACAAATTTTGATTCACCTGCTCTTTTTCCGGCTAAAAAATCAGAACCAATTATCAACTGTATTTTTAAGGAGAATTGTATGATTTATACGGCTGATTGTTGAGGTTAGAAATGTTTGGTTAGGAAAACAAATACAGCCAAATTAATTTAATAAACTATCCAAAATATTTTAATTGAATAACTTTTAGTTTGCCTTGGCAAACTTCTTCAGATTCATATTTACATATTAGGTCATATTAATTAAATAAATAAGTTTCCTAGAAATGAGAGAAATAGGTTAGAATATTTATCAAGCATGTGGTTTTGATAACAAAATCTTACTCGCACATTGGATAAGTTAAACATTTAGAAAGAATCAAAATTGAGTATACATAATTTTTAGAGGGACGAATTTAACACTCCCTTACTTAGGTTTTAAATAGCACATATTTTGCAAAACTATAATAATTTTTGTTTGGTCACGTCAAATTTAAATAACATTTGATGTGAAGTTATCTCGAAAAGAATCCGGTTGGTTCAAAATGTTGATATATGAAAAGATGGCTTTTTGTGTAATTTAGGCAAACCATACATTTTTGGTATGAGTCCATCATGTGTTATTAGGTTTTTATAAGTTGTTTCACTTACGTAATTATTGTCGTTCCAATTTTTTAAAGTTTTGTTGTTAAAGTTTTGAATTTTATTTGTTGGAACTGTTATCAACCTTGCAGTATGATTTTTGTCATTTAAAAGGTTCATCATTTTATTATTATAATCTGTTTTGTGTTTTGTCAGCTTTGGTGACAACAATGTCATCATTTTGTTTCAAAATTTTTTTAGTTGTATTTAATTTGTTTTTATTTGAATATAATAAATGTTTGTTCTTTTTATTGTGGTGATTGGTTAAAATATTACAAAGAAAAACCCTTATTTTGGTTTAATGATCTGTATTTAAATTACGAATTGCATTTTCAATGTTTACTATAATTTTCTCATTTGGAATTTTATTTGTAGGGTTATAAATGTTAAAGTTTGGTCCCAATTTCAAAACATCTACATCTTGTGGTAATGTTTTATAGTTAAATTTGTTATCCATGAATCTGGATTGTGTATATTGTTAATTTTAATATTAGTTTCGTTTGCATTAATATTGTGCTGTTGTTTTATTAAAATGTTGATTTTTTCAATTGCTTTTGCTTTTCAATTGTATTTAATCTTGTTATTTAATAAAGTTCGATGAGAAATGGATATTATGAAATTTTGGGGGATTTTATTTTCAAGAAATTTTTTACAATTAACTACTTTTTGAGTTAAAAAAATTTGTTACTGTAAGCATCATTTAGAATTATAGACAGTGTTTTTATTGCGAAATCAAGTTCAATGTTTTTAAATTTCTGACTATTATTGATATTTATAAATTGAATATTTTTATGGTTATTTTTAAGAAATTTTGGAATTAACTAAATGTTTACACTGCTTAATAAATTCTATCCGTCCACTCACCTTTACAATTGAAATGATAATTTAATTAAATTACGAAAACATTTTTCGAAATTGCAGCCTAAATTTTTCTTGATATCTTCGAAAAATTTTCTGTTGGTTGGGGTGTGTATGGGTGCATTTCCAGTTGATTGATGTCGAGTTGAGATTAGTAGGTTTTTAGAATCAGTTTGCCATGATTCAGATATGTTGAAGAATTGTACAATTTATACGGCTGATTGTTGAGATTAGAAATGTTTGGTTAGGAAAACAAATACAGCCAATTAATTTAATAAATTATCTAAAATATTTTAATTGAATAACGTTTCGTTTGCTTTGGCAAACTTCTTAAGATTCATATTTACATATTAGGTCATAGCAATTAAATAAATAAGTTTCCTAGAAATGAGAGAAATAGGTTAGAATTTTTATCAAGCATGTGGTTTTGATAACAAAATGTTACATTGGATAAGTTAAACGTTTAGAAAGAATAAAAATATTGAATATACATGATTTTTAGAGGGAGGAGTTTAACACTCCCTTACTTAGGTTTTAAATAGCATATATTTTGCAAAACTATAATAATTTTTACTTGGTCACGTCAAAATTAAATAACGTTTGATGTGAAGTTATCTGGAAAAGAATCCCGTTGGTTCAAAATGTTGATATATGAAAATAGTTCCAAAATGGGCCAATTATAAAATTTCAACAACCAAAGGGAAGAACTGATAAAATAACTAACCAATATTTCTGCATTAGTTAATAAATGTCGTATATTTTCAAGTCAAGGATCTCGAAAAAATATAGCCAACGAGACTTTTTACTAGCCATATCAGTTTTAGTACACATATTACAGTAAGAATATAATTCGTTGAATTTTGAGCCAATCATCATCTCTTAAATTTAGACATGACTCACGATTTTCGATTTGGTACGAACTAACTTGGTTTTGTTTCACGTGTCAAATGAACTAATTTAGAAATGTCATTTGATTTTTCTAGGTTAGGTCGTGCGTTTTAAGCATAAAAAGCAACAAAAAGTTTGTTTTGGACAAACATTGATCATTAGCATTGATACTCACGTAATATAATGGAATTACGTTCTCTCTGGTATATATTTTAAATCATTATATTCTCTGCCTAAATATAATTCGCAGTAAGCTTAATAATCTATAATTTTTTAAGAATATTATTTCATTATAATCCCAATGCAAGAAAATACAACTCGTCCTTAGCATTTTTTTATTTACTTAACCTTTACCGCAGTTCATTAGCTGCAGATACCCAAATATTTTCGCACAAAAGTAAATAAATGTCCTATCTAACAGTATTTTGGTAGACGATAAAGTATACCGAACCGGGAGTTTATACTACCAAAACTGTTTTTGGGGAAAGCCTTAAAAACTAGCTTATTTTCACTTTAAACTTAACCACGCTTCATTACATATAAGTAATTAACTATTTTTTCTAAAAAAAAACGAAGCAATTACGTACCTATAAATTAAGTACAAGTAATGTTGAATATAAAGGCGGATTCTCATTCGTACACAGAATGTCACCGACGCGCAACTACGCAAAATAACTTGCGCGTAGAAGTTGCTGCAACTGGCTGTAACCCTTCAAATATGTCTGTATGCGTGTTCAGGTTTCCGTTCGTGCGCAATAATACCTATAAGTACAATATTAAAGTTGCTGTTTGAATACAGAAAATTCTGGTAGTGGAGGTAAGCACCATGGATTAATAAATAAGTAGTATTTTATCTATTATAGATATTACTTTTTGCGCGATTTGATGGCAAACGATTCATGTTCGGTACCATATTTGGTGTGCTCATTGCCAAAAAACGTAATTCCTTTACTCTATTCCCACAAGGAATTTTGTCCCGCATTTTACATATGTTACCGAAGTTTAATGCGGTATGGAAGTTTGCCTTCCGATTCTATTTCCATCGTGAACTTAATTGATCGGGCTTGATTATTGAGATGTTCCAGGAAGCCGTCCAGTGTCTCCCTTCCATGGGGCCATGTTACGAACGTATCATCTACGTATCGCAATCATAGACTAGGCCTGTTCTCATATTGAGATAGAGCTCGTTCTTCAAAGTCTTCCATGTAGATGTTACTGACTACTGGAGATGGTGGAGATCCCATGGCCACTCCGAACTCTTGTTGGTAGTACTGCTCGCCTGCTTGGAAGTATGTGGTCTTAATGCAGACCGTTAACAACTCCATTATTGTATCTACCTGTAGATCTGTTCGTTCGGCAAGTGAGTCATCCAATTCCAGCCTGTTTCTGATGATTGCTAGTGCGTCATCTGTGGGCACATTTGTGAAGAGGTTTACTATGTCAAAGCTCACCATCATGTCATTGTGAGTTTGTTTGATTTTGTCTACAAAGTGTTCAGTATTTTTCACGGCGGATGTTGTTTTGGCCGCTAGTGGGGATATTATTGTTAACAGGAACTTTGATAGAGGATGGCATGGCGAATTTATGGAACTAACTATCGGTCGTCGGTGTTATCCCTCTTTGTGTATCTTGGGTAGACCGTATAGGTGAGGCGGTTTGCTGTAATACGAAGTAAGTTTCATTCTGTGGAAGTTTGAGAACTCCTCTTTGTGTTTAAACAATGTTTGGTATATTTTCCGTTGGACCTTCGGTGTTGGGTCTGTGGGAAGTTTCTTGTATTCCCCCGCGTTGATCAGGTTTTGGATTTTCTCTGAGTAGGTGTTTGAATCCATGTTCACTGTTGCATTGCCTTTGTCTGCAGGTAGTATCTTGATGGTAGCTTCGTTCTTGAGAACTTTGATGAAAGCTACATTAACAGTCAACAAAATTACATATTCGGTCTACACAACATAAAACAATAATTAATGTCTTAAGTATAAAAATAATTTTAATGCATAAAGCATAAACGATATTTTGAAGCTATTTAAGGTACATAAACAATCAAAATATTTACATATTCTACAACACAAAATAACAAACTAAATAATGTCTAAATTAAGCATGACAAATAATTGCAATGCATAAAGCATAAAGGATATTTCGAAGCCATTTAAGCTAAATAAACAATCAACATATTTACATATTCTATCTACACAAAAATAAGAAAATAATTATTGTCTAAATTAAGTATGAAAAATAATTGTAATGCATAAAGCATAAAGGATATTGCGAAGCAATTTAAGCTAAATAAACATTCAACATATTTACATATTCTATCTACACAAAATAACAAAATAATGTCTAAATTAAGTATGAAAAATAATTGTAATGCATAAAGCATAAAGATATTTCGAAGCTATTTAAGATACATAAACAATCAACATATTTACATATTCTATCTACACAAAACAAAATAATTAATGTCTAAATTAAGTATGAAAAATAATTGTAATGCATAAAGCATAAAGATATTTCGAAGCTATTTAAGCTACATAAACAATCAACATATTTACATATTCTATCTACACAAAACAAAATAATTAATGTCTAAATTAAGTGTGAGAAAATAATTGTAATGCAGCATATAACATAGCTAATATGAATGGTAATTTGATAATTTAATGATTATCTTACAGCTGTTTAATTAATTTTTGTAGTTCCTTTTACAATTAAGTTTTTGTAATCATTATTTAATTTTTATTTTATAAGATAAACTACAGAGAGTACAAATGTATTCATCTACCTGCTCGATTGTCTCGTTGAAGGGTTGTAAAAAAATCATGTGTTAAAATAAGATGACGGCTTCAGCTGTTTCGGATATCAAATGCCCCGTCATATGTTGGCAACATTAAGATCAGTATTGTATAAAAAGTGTATTATTAAGATATCAACTCGTGCAACGCCGTTACAGCCAAAAACAGCCGACATCCGTGAGTTTAGAAATCAGATGTGCCTAAAAATGAGTTACTAATCTTTAGTAGAAATACCAACGCATTCTGCTTTATCGCGCACAGACACTGTTTTATTTGGTACCTTCACTTTGATTACGCCATCGACAGACCATACACTTCTTACACCAAGTTTACCACAAGCGTATCTAAACAGCTGATAGCTCTTCTTAGTCAAATCCTCCTTGACGACGATAGTGGACCCAGCAAAGTTTTTCGATTTTTCATTAAAGTATTACGATATCTGTAGCTCATGAATTTTATTATAACCGGACGGTTTTTGCCTTCCCGAATATGACCTAAGCGGTGACATTTGTCGGTAACATCACGCGTGATAACTTTATTTGCTTTAGTTGTACACACCTGCATAATTTTTTCTTCAAGATCTTCTCGAGATTATCGATTTTTTCCTCGTATTTCTGTACCATTTTGTTATATTGCGCTTGCAGTTTATCAAAATGCCTTTTAAGTTTAGGAATACCTTGTTGGCGACCTTGGTTATAAACTGCTCGTCACTTACTAGCGTATTTGTGGTTTCGGCTATATTTTTAATTTCGGCCCTGTTTTCACGTGTAAAGCCCATATTTAATTACATTAGTATAGACAGCACACTAGGTAAACTCTTAGCACGACTACGAGTAATTGCTGCCACGCTACGATACTGTATTTATTTTATTAACATACGCGACTATTCGTTGGCGGCCATGACACACTATCAAAATAAAACTTGTTTTCGGCTAAGTATTTCTCCGAGTATTTTTTTAACGTCTTTTGTGACCTAATTACTGACTGTTCCTCGTATTTATAGGGACTAACTTGGTCTTCTCTTTGCTGCAAGTTGAACAGCCGATCAGACCCCGTGGCTGTCGGTGGTTGATCAAAATTGCACGTAACATGTTTACTACCAATCTTGGTGTGCTCCCCCTCGGTGCCGATGTATCAGCTTCCTGCTGCGAAGTATCTGGTCCTCCGAGATGCTTTCTAGGTAGGCTTGCCAGATTTCTGAAATGTTCAACCGGGACACCGGAATGCCCCCCAGCGTCGCGGGCATTCACGGGTACACACCCTTGGCGGGTTTTTAGAGTGTTTTATAGGATAGTTTATTCTCAATGTTATGAATACATGGTTACCGATTAGAGTGATTAGGAACCTAAACCAGGGGTAATAATAAATGACACAAGCGTATAAATTTCAACATTTTATTTCTTACATGTTAATATTAATATATGACTATATAAGCTACTGAAGTAAGAAGAAACACTTTGAATGAGGAATAAAAATTTGAACTATATTTATATGTACTTTTCATTGGCTAGGACTTTTTTTAGAAATTCTTTTTTGGTTTTAATCTTGTTGTAAAAATCTTCACAAGCTAATCCGATATTAATTTTACATGTCATCAAGCCTTTAACCGCAGATTCCTTCATTAAACCCCTATCATCAGTCCATGCGTTGTTCATTAACGAAAATACTCTCAACTGATGCTGATGTCCCAGGTAAGCAGAAGGCATACTCAACAATCTTGATCAGATTGGGGGCTTCTATGTGATTCTCCTTGAAGTGACCAAACAGCCTGAGCCATTTTTCTTCACTTGAAATAATCACACCTCTGGTAGTCTCATCTTTCTTCCACTGTTCCCAATTTGACTGCAAATACTCCTTAGCAAGCACAACTTGTTACGGTATTAAAAGAACTTTACGACACCCACCCAAGGTGAGCATCGCACCACGGAATCAGTTCTGAAAAACTGGCACACTTGCCCTGAAATCGGTTCGAAATAGGCTAAAAGGCCACGGCTGGGACTCTCAGGGAGTCGGGCGTGAGTCACACGATACGTTCTGGGCAAGCGTGTGGTGACATAATATATACAGGGTATGTCGAAATCATGAGGGCGCCACCAAGCCTGTCTTAACCCGGCTAACCGGGCCTGGACGGTTAGACGGGAGCGAAGCATGCAAAATACTCCGCCAATAGGATTACTCAAGAGTTGCAAGGTCAAATAACAATTTCGGGATTGCCTTATGCAAGGATTGTAATTAGGTGTCAATCCGACCGCGACTACGCAGCTGTCTCACCCACCTGCACGCTCAAAGCTCCCTCGTTCCGTCGTACAATAATCAGTACAATGAAGGGGGCGTCTATCTGTAACAGAACATGCACAAGTCGAAACAAAACAATAATTCCCT